>CM075442.1:0-16221 GCA_037783545.1 Henricia sp. BOLD:AAB3569 | reverse complement strand
AGAATGTTAGTTTTTTCTCTATTTCTGAGATTAATGGGAGGGCGATTAGAAATATGGAGAAATAGATAGTTGAGGTGATTTGGCCTATGATTATGAAAGGTTCTTCTACCGGTTGTCTTCCTATCCATGTGAGGATCAGGAAGGTGGAGGTTAAAAGTCAAAATACTATTTGAGACCCGGGTCGGAATGTTTTAGCTTGATTTTTTGATTTATGGAGGAGGGGGACAAAGAATAGGACTAGTATGGAGGCTAGCAGGGCTATTACTCCGCCCAGCTTATTTGGAATTGAGCGTAGAATTGCGTAGGCAAATAGGAAATACCACTCTGGTTGAATGTGGACAGGGGTTGTTAGCGGTTTTGCTGGGTTAAATTTTTCAGGGTCTTTAAGAAGATTAGGGGAGAATAGGACTATGACTACTATAGCTAGTATAAGTATCAGAAATCCTGTTACATCCTTTGTAGTGAAGTAGGTGTGGAAAGGTGTTTTATCAAATTTTGATTGTACTCCTATTGGGTTTTTGGAGCCTGTTTGATGAAGGAAAAGGAGGTGAACTAGGGAAAGGGCTGCGAGTATAAAGGGTAGTAGAAAGTGGAAGGCGAAAAATCGGGTTAATGTGGCGTTGTCGACGGAAAATCCACCCCACAATCATTGTACTATTGAGTTTCCTATGTAGGGGACTGCAGATATTAGTTTGGTTATTACTGTTGCTCCTCAGAAGGACATTTGGCCCCAGGGGAGTACGTAACCTACGAATGCTGTGAGCATCGTCAGGAGAAAAAGAATTACGCCTATTTTTCATGTTTCTGTGTTAGTGTAAGATCCATAATATACTCTTCGTCCTATGTGGCAATAAAGGCAGAGGAAAAAGAATGATGCTGTTTTTGCGTGTATTTTTCGCAGAAATCACCCATAGTTAACGTCTCGGCATATGTGTCTGACGGAGGAGAAAGCTAAGGTAACATCGGGTGTGTAATGCATAGCTAAAAAAAGTCCCGTGATTATTTGAGCTACCAGGCATAAGCCGAGTAGGGATCCAAATTTTCATCAGATGGACAGGTTTCTGGGGGATGGTAGATCTATTAATGAGTTTTTTAAAATCTTGACTATGGGGTGGTTCTTTCGGATTGGGCCTGTCATTATATATAATGGTTTTGTATTTTGGTCTGGTGGTGATTTTATTGGGTAGTACTTTTGTTTTTTATAGTCTTTCTCCTTACTATGGTGCTTTGGGCTTGGTTTTGGTGGCTACTGGTGGGTGCTTTTTATTGGGGGTTCTTGGGTTGTCTTTTATTGCTTTAGTTTTGTTGTTAATTTACCTAGGCGGCATGATGGTTGTCTTTCTTTATTCTACTGCTTTGTCGGCAGAGCGTTATCCTGTAGTTAGTGGACTCAGGGAAATTTTATTACTGAGAGGTCTGATGGTTTTTTGAGTTTTTTTTAATTTTGGTCAAGGAGTTGACGGCGGATTGACGCCTTGGGGGGTTTTTGAAGGCTTAGATTTAATTGGCAGGGGACAACTTTTTAGTTTTATGGGGGGGTATTTACTGGTGGTTGGTTGTATGCTTCTTGTAGCTTTGATTGTAGCATTAGTCATAACTTACGGTTCAAGTTTTAGGGTTTTGAAGGCGCTATAGTACGGGGCTAGGGATGAACACATGGTGCTATGAGCTCTTAGGTTATGTTAGCGGGATATAAACACTTTCCCTCCTAATACTAAGAGTGTTAGAGTTAGCATTGTTACGGTGGATGAGACTAGGTATTGCTTTATGTAGCCTGTTTGGGTATTTTGGTATATTTGGGATATGTTTTGTATTGTGTGGCCGGTTCCTTGGGCTGTCAGTTTTTCGTTTCATCCTTGGTCTAATTTTCGGTTGCTTAGAAGTAGTGATGTTGTGAATGTTGAGAGAATGGCTATTTTGTGAAGGATTTTCTGATAGAATCATTGTTTGGAGGAAAATTTTGTTGTCCGTATTTTTATAGTCGAGCTCTTTTGGAAGGTCGGCATAAGTCTAATAGATGAAATTAACCCTGTTGCTGCTGCTATAAGGGCTAGTTTCTTTTTTATTGCGGATATAATAGGTGGCTCTTTAAATAGAATAAATTTTGATATAACTCACCCAGACAGTATGGTCCCTATGGCCAATCGGTTAAGGGGGCCTGTTAGATTTTGTTTTTTTTCTTTGGCAGGGGGAAGTGTTTTAGTTGTTTTTGTTTGGATAAAGCAAAAGTATAGTATTCGTGTGGAGTACACGGAAGTTAAAGCTGTGGCTATTAGGGCAAGGGAGATTTTTACTAGTTTAGAAATTTTAGTTAATCCTGTTTCTAATATTAAGTCCTTGGAGTAGAATCCGGAAAGGTAGGGGGTACCTGATAATGCTAGTCTTCCTATTACTATACATGCTGATGTTTTAGGAAGGATAAGATGAAGCCCCCCCATCTTTCGTATGTCTTGCTCATCTGAGAGTTTGTGAATTATACTTCCGGATGACAAAAATAACATGGCCTTGAAGAATGCGTGCGTGCATATATGGAACAAAGCTATTTTTGGTTGGTTAAGTCCGATCGCGACCATCATTAAACCCAGTTGGCTTGTTGTGGAGTATGCGACTATCTTCTTTATGTCGTGTTGGGATATTGCTGTAGTGGCTGCAAATATGGCTGTAATAGCGCCGAGAGTTAGGGCCCAACTTTTAAATTTTGGGTGGTTTTCGTACAAGGGGTTTAGTCGAATTAGCAAAAATATTCCTGCTACAACCATTGTAGACCTGTGAAGCAGGGCTGATACGGGAGTGGGACCCTCCATGGCTGCTGGCAGCCATGGGTGAAGCCCAAATTGTGCGGACTTTCCGGCGGCGGCTAGCAGGAGACCAAATAGGAGTATTTTTATTTTTAAATTTTCTGTTTTATTTATTTTTGTAAGTGATCAGCTTTTGAATTCTAGAAGGACTATGGCGAAAAAAGCTAGGATTCCAATATCACCAATTCGGTTGTAGATAATTGCCTGTATAGCTGATTTTTTTGCGGAGCTTCGTGTTGACCACCATCTTATCAGTATAAATGAGAGTAGCCCAACTCCTTCTCATCCTATAAATATTAGGAAAATTTTTTTTGTGGAGGTCAGGATGATCATTTTGAGGAGAAAAATAATCAAAAGTCGGAAGAATTTTTTGGGCAGGGGGGCTTTTTTCATGTAGTAGAGAGAGAATTGAAGGATAGATCAGGAGACAAAAAGGGCTGTTGATAGAAATATATTGAATTTTAGATCTAATTTTAACTCTAGTTTTATTAGCAGGGAATTTTTTTTAACTCATGGGTTTAGTTTAACCGATAGGATTGGTCTTTGGGAGATTGTTTTTGTGATAAGAGGAATTAGGGATATGAATGCAAGGTTTCGTAGTGTTGTGGGGAAGAACTTTTTTTTTTCTATTTTGAATTTACGATTGTGGGTTGTTACCGGTTTTTTAGTTGTTGAGAGGGGTTTATTTAAAAAAAAGATTGAGGAGAATAAAATTAGTATTATGCCTATTTTTATAGATATCGGAATTAAGGGGGTGACTTGCATCGAAACTTCCATAGAGTCGAACTACAGATTCTAAGACTTAGCAGGACTAGAATAAGCCAATAAGGTTCGGATCATAGATCAGGATTTAACTGATAATTTTAATACCACAAATTAATGTTTTTTAAACTACTTTGATCGGGTTATTTAATCATTATTGCTTTTGGTTTTACTATAATTAGAAGAAGGGGCAGCAGGTGAAGGGCTATTAAGATGTGCTCTCGGGAGTTTGTTGGTGTTATTTTTGATAAAAATTTGGGGAATGTTGATTTTTTTGTTTTTTTGAATATTAACAGGGAGTAGATGGCTCTGAATATAGTAGCTGTTGTGATTATTGGTATTGATGAAATTTTTCATTTTATTATTGAAGATATAATTAATAATTCTCCGATTAGTTTTGGCGTGGGGGGGAGTCCTAGATTGGAAGCGCAAGTTATTAACCATCAGGTTGCTAGGGCTGGGGATATAAGTGTGAATCCTCGTGTAATAGACAATGTTCGTGTATTTTTTCGCTCGTATTTTAGGTTAGCAAGGCAGAATAGGGCAGAGGAGACAAGGCCGTGGGCAATCATCAGTATTAATGCTCCTTTTGTTCCCGTTAGTGATATTGAAAATATTCCTGAGGCTACTAGACTCATGTGTCCCACTGAAGAGTATGCTATTAAAGCCTTGAGATCTGTTTGTCGCAGGCAGATTATTCTAGTTATAAGTGACCCCCATATACATATTATTATAAGGAAATAAGAAATTGTCCTAGCTGAGGGGACAAGGTAGATTGTCACAGTGCGAAGCAGTCCGTAGCCCCCTAGCTTTAGGAGGATGGCGGCCAGGATCATGGAACCGGCGATAGGGGCCTCTACGTGAGCCTTGGGAAGCCAGAGGTGAAGCCCGTATATTGGCATCTTTATGGTGAATGCAATAATACAGAAAGTTCATCATATTGAGGTAGTTGTCAGGGAGAACTCAGGTAGGTTTTTTATCAGTGTAATAGAGGGTAGAAATATTGTTTTTGCTTTGGAGGCTAATGCTATTATGGATATTAGAAGTGGCAGAGATCCAACTAAAGTGTAGAATAGGAAATAAATTCTTGCCTGGAGTCGCTCCTTTTGGGCCCCCCATCGGGCTATAAGGGTTAAGGTGGGGAGAAGGGTGGTTTCAAACGCTATATAAAACAATGTCAATTCGGTGGCAGAAAAGGTTATTATAAGGGCTATGGTAATTATAAATATTATGGATATAAATGTTCGTTGCTCTTTTACTCTTTTTTTCTTAATGGTTTTTATTCTAGCTTTTAGTGCTAGTGGTGCTAATCAAAGGCTTAGAATAATTAAGGGAGTAGATGTTTGGTCTGTCGCTAATTTTAGTGATGTTTTGTGCCATGAAGATTTTATGTGTTTGTTTAATAAAATTGTTCTAATGCAAGTGGTAGCGGTTGAGGTTACTATCGAGAAAGTTCATATGTAGCTTCGAGGGATTATTCAGACCAGGGTGAGTGTTGCTGTGGATGCGGATAAAAGATAAATCATTAATCTATTCTGCTCAGTTTAATCCTCCTTTTATTCATTCGTAAATTAACCCAATTGTCAGTATTAGAATGAACACTATTGTTAAGGTTGTTGCTGTTTTAGGGCTGGAGAAGAATACACTAGGGGGGAGTGGAAGGATAAGTGCAATTTCAAGGTCAAATAATAAAAATAGTATGGCTACTAGGAAGAATCGAAACGAAAAAGGTATTCGGGCAGCTTTTAATGGGTCGAACCCACACTCGTAGGGGGATAACTTTTCGGAGTTGGCTTTTCGTGTTGGAAGGATATGTGCTGCCGCTGTAATTATGCCAACAATAGTGGTAATTGACAATACTGTGATTATTAGATTTGAAATTTTTATTATTTATAAAGGAGAAGTGGCAGAAATAAATGCGTTTAGCTTGAAACTAAAAGGATGAGGGTTTGAATCCTTTTTTCTCTTTTAGGACCCCCATCAGTACATACAGATGTAAAGAAAAAGCCAGACTACATCGACAAAATGTCAATACCAGGCTGCTGCTTCAAAACCAAAATGGTGATTACCGGAGAAATGGAAAGTGACCAGGCGCCCGAGGCAGATAAAAAGGAATGTTGTTCCAATAAGGACGTGAAAACCGTGGAAGCCTGTTGCTACGAAAAAGGTTGACCCATAAACTCTGTCGGCTATGGTAAAGGGGGAGTCTATGTATTCTCAAGCTTGCAGGGCTGTGAAATAGAGGCCGAGCAGCACTGTTAGAAAGAGTCTTTGTATAGCCTCTTTTCGGTTTTTTGATAAAATACTATGATGGGCCCAGGTTACTGTTACTCCGGATGACAATAAAACTGCCGTTTTTAGCAGTGGAACCAAAAATGGTTTTATTGGTTTTATACCAGTTGGCGGCCATGAGACTCCAAGTTCTGCAGTCGGAGCTAATCTTCTATGGAAAAAGGCTCAAAAGAAAGCAAAAAAAAAGCAAATTTCTGAGGTTATAAATAGGATCATTCCGTACCGCAATCCGGTTTCAACTTGGGAGGTGTGCCTCCCTTGGAAAGTGGCCTCTCGTACCACATCTCGCCATCAAAGTGTGATGGTCAGGATAAGCAGTAATCCGCCTATTAAGAGGAGATTATTTTTTTTTGAGTGAAATCATAATATTAATCCGGAGGTCATCATTAATGCTCTTATTGCTCCGGTTAGTGGTCATGGTCTTTGGTCTACTAAGTGGTAGGGGTGTTTGTGGGTCATAATTGTTTTATAGGTTTTGTTTTAGGTAAAATTTCAAGAGGGCTGTGAATACGTAGGCTTGAATACAGGCTACTCCTATTTCTAGGACAAATAGCAGGACAAATACGATAGAGGTGATTCTGGCTATTGCTGGGGATTTTAGCAGGGTTCATATTGTTGTTGATAGAAGAAAGATCAACAGATGTCCTGCTGTGAGGTTGGCGGCTAGACGTAGGCCAAGTGCTATTGGTTGAGCAAACAATCTAGCTGTTTCTATTATGATCATAAAAGGAATGAGGTAGGATGGGGTTCCTTGTGGGACGAGGTGTCCTAGTCGAGATTTGAAGGCCAGGTAAAATCCTAATATTTTTACTGCCATTCATAGTGGGACTCCAAGTCTGTATGTTATTGAAATATGTCTAGTAGAGGTAAATGCGTATGGCAGTAAGCCAATAATTTTAACGGAGAGGACGAAGAAAAATATTCTGGAGAGGGGCAGGAGTCATGGGGCAGCATTTGGACTAGCCTGTTGAAAAACGGTTTTTACTGATATTTGGATCAGTGAGTTGGAGATCTTTTTAAGACGGGTGGGCAGTCATTTTTGTATTTTTACAAATAGAAGCCACACTATTTTAATGGCTATTGCTATTAGGGTTATAGGGATAAGAAATTTAATATTAGGGGTGAATTGACTAAATATTTTTTTTAGTGTCATTTTCATTTTTTTTCTGAGGTTCTGGGGCAAAAGGGGTTTTTGTAGGGGGTTGTAGAGTCTATTTTGGTTTTTATCATTATAGATGAAACAATGAAAAATGAGGCTCATGCTATAATAAATTTTACCATTCATCAGGTTAGGTTTAGTTGTGGCATTTCTTTGATAGTGGCGGGGCCCCACTTTGTTTCAAATTAAGAGTTTGATGCTTCCTTTTTAGCTTATCAAAGATTCTTTTAGAAAGTTAATAACTCAGTTTTCGAATTTTTTAAATTTTGTTGATTCTATTACTATTGGCATAAATCTATGTTTTGCTCCACAAATTTCGGAGCATTGTCCATAGAAAATTCCACACCGTGATAAGAAAAATTTTACTTGGTTTAATCGTCCTGGTACTGCATCCATCTTTACTCCTAGGGACGGAATAGTTCATGAGTGAAGAACGTCGGAGGAGGAGACTAGAACTCGTATAGGGGTTTGGGAGGGAAGGATTACTCGGTTGTCTACTTTAAGTAGTCGGGGTTCCCCGTTTTTAAGTTCGTCGGTTGGGGTCATGTATGAGTCAAATTCTAAGTCTCGGTAATCGGCATACTCGTATCTTCAATATCATTGATGGCCAATTGCCTTGAGTGTTAGGAAAGGGGTATTGACTTCATCCATAAGGTATAATAGTTGAAGGGATGGGAGGGCTATAAATACTAATATAATGGCAGGGATTATTGTTCATACAGTTTCTAGTTTTTGTCCTTCGAGGAAAAATCGTTTTGTTTTTGTCGAAAAGATTAGGGAAGCCAGCCCGTAAAATACTATAGTTGTAATGAGTGTTAATACAATTAATGTATAGTCATGAAAATAAATTAGTTCCTCCATTATGGGGGAGGATGCATCTTGTAAGCCTAGTTGAGTTCATTTAGCCATTTATTGTTGTAGGATTTTTATTTTTTTCACGAGGTCTGATTTGTGAGTTCGCGAGAGGGCCACCATTAGAGAGAGCCCGGTTCTTGCCTCGGAGGCTGAAAGGGCTAGTAATATTATTCTTGTCGAGATTAGATGTGTTGAGGTGTTAAATGCCAATATTTTTATGGTAAAAAATATTGAGATGAGTAATAGCTCCAGGCAAAGGAGAATTGACAATAGATGTAGTCGTTTTATTAAGATTCCCAGAAGGCCAAGATAAAATATTGACAATGCGGTGAAAGCTCAGTGGAGGATAGGAGGATCTTGGGTT
Source organism: Henricia sp. BOLD:AAB3569 (assembly GCA_037783545.1). Lineage (NCBI taxonomy): Eukaryota > Metazoa > Echinodermata > Asteroidea > Spinulosida > Echinasteridae > Henricia > Henricia sp. BOLD:AAB3569. The sequence continues at coordinate 7,991 of CM075442.1, read as the reverse complement.
TAGCCAAAATTTTTTGAGTCGAAATCAAAAGTTTTTATTAAACTAATCTTCTACTTAACTGTCAAGGTGCTGGAGGGGATTTCTTTAAATGTGTGGTGGGACGGGGGAAATTTCATGTATTGTCACTCTAGGGACGATATTGCTTTTTCTGGTTGGACTGTCTTTCGCTTAGATGAGAATGCTTCTCATAAGATAAATATAAATATGAGGGTGGCTATTAGGGATATAATCGACCCTATAGAGGATATTGTTTTTCATAGGGTGTATGCGTCAGGGTAGTCGGAATATCGTCGGGGCATTCCTGCTAACCCTAAGAAATGTTGGGGAAAAAAAGTGAGGTTAACTCCCGTAAACATTAGGAAAAAATGAATCTTTCTTCATGTTGGGTGTAGCCCTATCCCTGAGAATAGTGGGAATCAGTGGGTAAATCCTGCGAATATTGCGAAAACTGCCCCCATTGATAGGACGTAGTGGAAATGAGCCACCACGTAGTATGTGTCGTGGAGGATAACGTCAATTGAAGATTTGGCTAAAACCACTCCAGTGAGTCCTCCTATTGTGAAAAGAAATACAAATCCTAGTGCTCATAATAGTGGGGTTTCCCATCGTAAGTTCCTCCCTTGAAGGGTGGCCATTCATCTAAATACCTTTATACCGGTAGGTACTGCTATAATCATAGTGGCTGCAGTGAAGTAGGCTCGGGTGTCTACGTCCATACCTACTGTAAACATGTGGTGAGCTCAAACTAAAAATCCTAGAATACCAATGGATACAATAGCGTAAACCATTCCTAGATATCCGAATGGTTCTGTCTTACCCGAATAGTGAGCTATTACGTGAGAGATCATTCCAAATCCTGGAAGGATTAGTATGTACACTTCTGGGTGTCCGAAGAATCAGAAAAGATGTTGGAATAGGATAGGGTCACCTCCTCCGGCAGGGTCGAAGAAAGTGGTTTTAACTTTTCGGTCTGTCAATAACATGGTAATTGCCCCTGCTAGGACAGGTAGTGAGAGAACTAGAAGGAAAGCTGTAATAAACACTGATCACACGAATAGGGGTAGTCGGTCAAAAGACACCCCAGGGGTGCGCATTTTTATTATTGTTGTGATAAATTTAATGGAGGCAAGTATTGATGATGCACCTGCAAGGTGAAGTGAGAATATTGCAAGGTCTACTGACCCTCCTGCGTGGGCTAAGCCACTGGACAGTGGGGGATATATAGTTCAGCCAGTTCCAGCCCCTCTTTCCACCCCGGCGGATGCTAGTAATAGTAAGAATGAAGGGGGGATCAACCAAAATCTCATTTTATTCATTCGTGGAAAGGCCATATCGGGTGCTCCGATCATTAGTGGGATTAGTCAGTTTCCAAATCCCCCAATCATGATTGGCATCACCATGAAAAATATCATAACTAAAGCATGGGCTGTAACTATTACTTTATATATTTGGTCGTCTTGAAGTAGGGATCCGGGCTGGGCTAGTTCTGTTCGTATTATAACTCTCATGGCTGTTCCTACCATTCCTGCTCAAGCTCCGAATATAAGATATAGAGTTCCAATATCCTTGTGTTTTGTGGAAAATAGTCATCGGTTTATTTTCATGGTTTATAATTTATTATATATAAAGTAATTTCAGAAAATAGTTTATGAGAACGGTGGCTTTGGGAGTTGTAGGTGGGAGAGAAATTGACTCTCTTTTCTGATCATTAGATGAGTAAGAGTTGAACTTACATCTTAGAATTCAAAGTTCTTTGTTTTTCCTTTATACTACCGTCTAGGGGGCTCTGGGTTGTAGCCTAATGGAAAGGCTATTGGCCGTTAACCAGGAGATAGCAAGATCGATACTTGCCAACTCAGTTGTTGGGATAGCAAAGTGGTAAATGCGGTAGTTTTAGGTACTATTATGGAGAGTTCAATTCTTTCTTTCAACTGTGAAGTCTAGAGGTTTGTACTAGGTTTTTTAATTGCAAGTTAAAGGTTTTTTTTAAACTAAATTCACAGGGGCTTAAGTTAATAAAACTTAAAACCTTCAAAGTTTTTAATAAGAATGGAAGTTTCTTAGTCTCTGGGGTTCTGTAGTGTAACTAACATCTTTGATTGCAAATTTTAGGATGCGGAAAATAAGGTTCCGCCAGAACTTCGAGACAATTCGGGTCTTATTGAATATCTTCTCTGTGTAAGAGAGTTGCTTGTTCAAGCTCTGTCTAGTTATTAACAAGGTAAGCTAATAAAGCTTTTGGGTTCATACTTCAAGAATAGGGGATAGATACCTCTCTTTGTTTAGAGAACGCTGAGTGTTATTCAGCGATTTCGGTCTGACAGGCCGATGTTATTTTTTAACTAGTTCTCTGATAAGATGGCAGATAGAATGTGGCAGATTGTAAATTTGTTAATGGAGGTTCGATTCCTTTTCTTGTCAGTCTTACTAGTATAAGTAGTATATTTGATTTCCAATTAAATGGTTCTTGTTAGATCAAGAGTGAGGTATTATAATTATATATAATGTGACTAGAGTAGCAAAGGGGTAATGCTAGAAATCTAAGCTTTCTTTATCGGGGGTTCGATTCTTCCCTTTAGTTGTGATAATTTTTACTGGCGTGTTGAAATCTGTGGGCTTTATAGTACCTGTTTTGGTTTCTGTTGCTTTTTTAACTTTAGTTGAGCGTAAGGTTTTGGGTTACATGCAACTACGAAAGGGTCCGAATGTTGTTGGGCCTTTTGGTTTAATGCAGCCGATTGCTGATGGCTTAAAGTTGCTAATAAAGGAGACGTTAAAGCCTTCAAGTGCTTCTCCGTATTTGTTTTTTTTTTCTCCTGTTTTGTTTTTGAGGGTAGCGCTTCTCCTTTGGTGTTTTTTGCCATTGGGGTATTCTGTTTTGGAGGTTGACTTCTCTGTTTTGTTGGTTATGGGTCTTTCGAGGCTTTGTGTGTACTCTTTTTTGGGTTCTGGGTGGTCTTCTAATTCTAAATATTCTTTTTTAGGGGCAGTTCGTTCTGTGGCCCAGACTGTCTCTTATGAGATAAGTTTGGGGATGATTTTTTTAATATTAGTTTTGTTTTGCGGGGGCTACAGGTTTGCTGTAATTCAGTCAGCCCAGGAAAGGTTTTGGCTCTTTTTTGGGTGTTTCCCTGTTTTTTTGGTGTGGTTTGTATCGACTTTGGCAGAAACTAATCGGGCTCCTTTTGATTTAACTGAGGGGGAGTCGGAAATTGTTTCTGGGTATAAAGTTGAGTATGCTGGCGGGCCTTTTGCTATGTTTTTTATATCCGAGTATGCTAGTATTATATTTATGAATTTGTTAACTTCCTTGTTGTTTTTGGGGGGTTCCTCCCCTTTTGTTGGTGTTTTTCCGCTGGACGTTTTGTTTATAAGGTTGAAGTGCGGGTTATTAGTTGTTTTGTTTTTGTGGGTCCGCGCTTCTTATCCCCGTTTTCGTTACGATCAGTTGATGTATTTAACTTGGAAGACTTATCTTCCGTTTGTTTTTGGGTTTTTTGTTTTTTTGATGGTTTTATTGGTTTTTTTTTGTGCATTTTCTGGTGGGTTCTTGCTGTAGGTGTTCTGAGGAAGAACTTGTTCCTAAGTGAAAGGAGTCCTAGCTGATAATTAGGTTTTAGGGGGTTAGAGTCCCCTCAAGTTTTGTGCATCGTAGAACTGTTTTTTTGCTTGCGGGTAGTGTTTTTTTTGGCACTCTTGTTGTTGTTTTCAGAGACCACTGGTTCTCTGTTTGGGTGGGGCTTGAAATAAAAACTTTAGGGATTATACCTGTTTTGTGTTATCAGTTTACTCCTCGCAGGGTTGAGTCTACTGTGAAGTATTTTGTGGTACAATCTATTAGGGCAGCTGTGATACTGAAAGTGGGATTAGTCCAGTCTTTATTTTTTAATTCTTGGCTGTTAGGGCAACCCCTTGGGTGATTTTCCTCTGGGGTATTAGGGTTAGCGATGGCTTTAAAGCTAGGTCTGTTTCCTTGTCATTTTTGGCTTCCTGATGTGTTACAAGGTGTTGGTTTTATGCAGGGGCTTGTTTTATCTACTTGGCAGAAGATTGCTCCCTTTTTGGTTTTAATATATGTAGTTGAAAGATTAAATGTGACCCTTTTTTGTTTGGTGGGGGCTTTTTCTTCCTTGGTAGGCGGCTGAGGCGGGTTAAACCAGACTCAGGTTCGCAAGGTTCTTGCTTTTTCTTCTATCAGGCACTTAGGTTGGATTTGTAGGGTGGTTTGCTATTCTTGGAAGCTGGGCTTATTGATGTTTTTTGTTTATGTTTTTATAAATTCTGGGGCCTTTTTACTTAGCTGGGAGTTGAAATTGAGTTTTTTGGGGTTTCTGGGGCGTATGGTTTTTTTAAAATATGCAGGGGGCTTGTGCTTTTTTTTGGTTGTTTTGTCTTTAGGGGGTTTGCCTCCATTATTTGGGTTTTCTATAAAGTTTTTGGCCTTGGATTGTATTGTATCTAAAGGGGGGTTTTTGGCGGGAGGTTTACTAATTTTTGGTAGTTTGTTGAGCTTGTTTTTTTACTTGCGTATGGCAGTAAGTAGTAGACTGTCTTTTTTCCCGCAGCATGCTTTTGTTTTTTTTTCGTGGCGCAGAGTTTTGGGTGGGCCTTCTTCTTTTTCTTTCTATGGGGTATTGCTGGGAAGTTTTGTAGTTATTAGAGTTTTTGGTATGCTGGGGTTTTCTGCTTTGATATCTTTTCTAAAATAAAATATGATATATATAAAGTCTTGAAGAGGTAGCTTGTGATTAATTTACTTGCGGTCGAAGTGTAAATCGTTGTATTTATGTTTATTTGGCAAAGTGTTGTGAATAGGGTTTATTTGGAGTATTTTTGAGAAACTTTTGTAGTAAAGCTATATAGGTAGTACTGAGATGGAAAGTTGAAATAATAATTAAATATTTAAGGTTCGGTAAGAAGACTTTAATGGTCGTACCTTTTGAATGATGGTTTGGTAAGAATAGTTATGAAGGTAATATCATTCGTTCTCGAAGCAAGGTGATCTAATGTTTTCTGCTTGTGTAGTGAGACTTTTACTGTTGCAAAAGTAAGGTCGGAGGAGACGTTAGTTGTGAGATGCTAATCGCACCTTGAGATAGCTAGTTTTCTGGGAAATTGATGTAAGTCAAGGTTTATGGTTGCTACTTATTTTGGTTTAACTCTTTTTTGAGAATCCTTGGTTGTTTGGTGGCGGCATTTTCTTATACAGAGGGGGACAAGCTCTTCTGTTGAGTTGGAAAAATCCTTTTTTATGAATTAATGGGTGGAAATTAACATTTTTGTTCAAATGCGGGAGTAGGGTTAATAGCACCTTTCTTATTAAATGGCGTTAAAGCTTTTGCTAAGACGATCAAAGATGGATTAATTTTTATAGAGCCTCAGAGGTTATAATAAGGTACTGGAAATCTCTAGATTTTTTAGAGGTTATGATGCTTAAATTAGTAGGGAACAAAAGAAAACAGGTGGATAGGATTCACCAGTAGAAATTGTACTGTTTGTGTTTTAAGCGTTTCTAACGTTGGATGAATAAAAGAGAGTTTTCAGGAAATAGCTTTTATTTAAACGTCTTTCGACGCAGGGGGTTATAAATTGTATCTTAATTAGAGAAGAGGAACTCGGCAAATATTGGCTTTGCCTGTTTACCAAAAACATCGCCCCTTGAAAAGTTTTAATGTATAGGGGGTACTGCCTGCCCGGTGACAATTGTGTTAAACGGCCGCGGTATTTTTGACTGTGCGAAGGTAGCGTAATCATTTGCTCTTTAATTGGGGGCTTGAATGAATGGCAAGACAGAAGCTATGCTGTCTTTTCTTTAATTTCTTGAATTTGATATTGTTGTGAAGAAGCGACAATACGGCCGTAGGACGAGAAGACCCTGTCGAGCTTCACTTAAAAGCAATTTTGTTTAATTAGATTTTAAGGGCTAATTATTTTTTACTGGTAAACAGTATTGTTGAGAGTTACTCTTGAAGTAAGTTATATAGGAAATTGTTTTATTGTTTGGTTGGGGCAACCGCGGAGAACAGGAATCCTCCGCTTTTGTTAAGGAAAAGTTACTACTTTGTTAAAATAATTTGTTTAGCAGGATCCACTGTTTAAGTGATTAAAGGAATAAGTTACCGCAGGGATAACAGCGTCATTCTTTTGGAGAGTTCATATTGATAAGGGAGTTTGCGACCTCGATGTTGGATCGGGATATCCTGGGGATGTAGCAGTTCCTGAGGGTTGGTCTGTTCGACCATTAAAATCCTACGTGATCTGAGTTCAGACCGGCGTGAGCCAGGTCAGTTTTTATCCACGGTGAGTATTTTGCCTTTTTTAGTACGAAAGGACCGGGAAGGCGGCACCAATGCTTTTAGGTACGTGTTTTGTAAAAATTTTTGGTTACAGATTAAAAATATTATGCTTAATACTGTTTAATGCTTATTAAGTAAAAATTCAGAAAAATTTTTAAAATTACGAATTTTCGTGAAAAATATTAAAAAAGTCGAAAATTTTCAAATTTTTCCCATAATAGCTTTTTTTGGGGGGTAAATTTCCTCACTATGAAAAGTTAGATTTAGATAAATATCGATCGAATACTGGGCCAGCAGAAGGTTGCTAAGACACCCGGCAGTAGAAATAACCCCTTTGCATGCAAAGCTAATCCAAATATACATCCAAGGAAAAGGAGAAGAATCATATCTCAGCTAATACTGGATGGGAAAGTGTTTATATCCCGTGAAAGACTTTATAACCCCCTAGTGTCCCCGGAGGGAGAACCCACAGAGGCAGCCACCCCAGAGAGGAGGAACCCCCCGGAGGGGAGGGCTATGGTGCTATGGGTCAAACAAACTTGTGGAAATCTTTGCCGGGGGATTTAACCTCGTTTTTCTAATTTACAAGATTAGCTGTTAATCAATTAACTTGCAAAGAGAGGGAGATCTTTGTTGAGAGTTATTTTACTCAAACTTGAAGTGTGAAGAACTTCTGTTGTTGTTCAACTACAAAGATTTTAATCCAGGTGCATTTTCCAATACACCTACTTTGTTACGACTTTTCTCCTCTTAAGTGAGGAGAGTGACGGGCGATGTGTGCGCATTTCAGAGCTAGTGGTTTCATACTTACTTTCTTTTAAGTATTACTGTTGAATCCTTTTTTTTCTGTTTTTTCAGTGCTGATTTCATATCTTTTTTGGTTGTTGTTGTTGTTATTGTAGCTCACTTATTCCCAACCCATGAGCTGCACCTTGATCTGACGTCGGGGGTTGGTCGTGCACGGAGTCGATGTACTCTTTAGGTGTACTTTTCTCTTGCGAGGTAGACTGACGACGATGGTATACAGGCTGTTTTTGCTAGGGTTGGTGAGGTTTTTCGTGGGTTATCGGTTTAAATAGCAAGCTCCTCCAGGTAGTTTTGAAAAACCGCCAAGTTCTTTGAGTTTTAAACTGTTGTTCGTAGTTTTCTAGCGATTGGTAGGTTGTTATTTTACAGCTCGAATAGCGGGGTATCTAATCCCGGTTTTCTTTCGGGCTTTTGTGGGTCAATGTTGTTAAAGGCGTTTTTATTTTTGTTTTTCACAGCCGTTAGCTTATTACTGCCAGGGTTTATTTTTGCCTTTTTTTGTTTGGTTTATTTTACCACCTTTTGGCTGTATTTTTTTATTTGGGCTTTATGTATAACCGCGGTTGCTGGCACATAATTTACTGGCCCTTTTTTCTCTTAGCTACATCATGTTATCACATATTGTGTAATGTTGGGTACTGCAGTTGTGGGGGGCCTAAGCGTTGTGGGTTGAAGGAATTGGGGGTCCAAATTTCTGATGCTTTCTGTTTTTCTTTTTAGTTGTTTTTGTTTGTTTACTCACCGTTGTGGATTTAATGTCTCCTTGCATGTATCGTCTTAGAGGAAAATAAAATGGAAGACTAGAACTAAATCTTTTGCTAAGAAGAGGGGTTTAACCTATATGAAAGCATTTTCAGTGCTTTGCTTTATTCTTTAAGCTATCTCTGC
>JBBELK010002103.1:0-41420 GCA_037783545.1 Henricia sp. BOLD:AAB3569 | reverse complement strand
CCACTGTATAAGGCCTCAGGGGAGTGGGATTGTGTCGCGCGCAGTGGACTGAACCTAACTTAAGCCTGGCCGATCAACTGGTCAAGCAAACCAGACCCTACTTTGGTGGTTTTGAAGATGTCATGGTACTTACAGACGTGATTATAAAGTGTGTGGACGACCAGGGACCAGCGCGAGCATCTTCAGTGACCTGAGCTCTGGTAAAACGCGTGTTCCGTTCCTTTGGCTGTTCATTGTTTTCGTCTCTCTTCAGACTTGTGGGAAAAATCTGAGTTTCGGATTGTTACTGGTGTGTCAGCTGTACGGCATCAAATGCTCTCACACCGCATCTACCATCCATCAGGCAACGGCCAGTGCAAGATGCTTAATAGGACAATGCATAGTATGTTAACTTCCTTATCGAAAGGTCTACGCCTATGATGGGTCCGTTCATATACTCAACCGCTGGAATCATTTTTCCTGGTGACACGGATGCTGACGTTCATGCAACAATCAAGAGTCTTTCTATCTACAAAGGCTCCGGCTTCGTTTATGTATGTGTTGAAGCTATCAAGTACATGTATGGTGGGGATGGTCAAAATCTACGTGTAGTCAAACTGCTCAGTCTAGCCATGCCTGAAGAATGGAAATTTGTTGTAACACGAGGATGGTATAGTTCGGATGCCTCAATGGCTTCAATGGTGTACATGCTGGTCGGCGGGCAGAGTAAATTCATTAGGGAAGTCTTTCACTGATCTGTATTATCATGATGATTGACCCAACCTTCACCAATTTAAAATCACAAAACTTACAAACATTTACTGTCGACAAATTTGTGACAGACCTAACATTGATGGAAATATTCAAACACCACATAAAATAACATATTATTAGGGAACTATATACATGTAAATGGTTGCATTGATGTCCTTGACACTCACACACCTTAACTAATGTCATGATTTGAAAACTAATGTTATACTGACTTTGAAAAGTGTGGAGACTTTCATAAGCTGGCCAAAATGTCTGAATTAAAAGAATCTTACGTGGATACTGGCAGTTTCCTCCAAAATATTGTGCTGCACAATCTAGAACAGAAAAAGCACAAACAATTTAATAGTGCTTATTAGGCTACTACTGCATTTAATTACTCAAAACCGTGAAAGGCGTGTGAAGAAAATTACGTATTGTCACTTCCAGTTGATATAAAATGTAGGCTACACTTTGACAGTTTTTACAACCATGCATGGGATTCATATTCCACTTTCGGACCATCTTTTTACATCTTACATTAGTTGTGACCGTTTTCAGAAAAACAAAACAAAGGGGTTTCAGGACGCCATGTCTGTCTAACACACGGCCAGCTATCCCACATAAACACACGACCTGTTTACGTAGTGCATGATACAAATTAAAAATCATCAGCTTAGCAGCTGAAGTTACAGAATGCTGCAGGTCTCAACAGCTTTGGAATATGACATAGACTGGTAAATTTACATTTACAGCTGATGTGAAATAAAATGTAATTTTTCTTGGTTTTAACATGGAGTCTTTTCCTTTTCCATGAATGGTTTTAATGAATGTAGTTACATTTATTTTCTTGTTTAGAGAAAGTTGCAGTTTTTGCTTCCCGCTTGCATACAATTATAATCAGTGAGAACATATGCAATAACAGAGACTCACTTGCGTTACTCAGTACTATGTTGGCTTGTAAAACCTCATTTAAGAACGCAAACGACCAAGGAGCCCATACCAAAATAAGTACAAAATACATATATCTTTACATCAACAATTTCAAAAATGTAACCCATTTCCTGGAAAACCGATGTACAAAGATTGTTCTGCTTTGCGAAATATCTGGATGACTAAAACATACATCAATTTTAAAAAGTTGCTTACTCCCACTACATTCGCCGGTGTCCTTCAGACAGGTCACTCCTGATGCACAGTGGCACGTCTGTTTACAATCAGCACCGTATTTTCCTTCAGGACACTCTGTTAAGCAAACAGATACAGCAATACAGCACCGCGTTGTCCTCGTGGAGGGGGGGAGAGGGGGGGGTGGAGGAGGAGGGGGGGGGGGGGGGGTGTGGGTGGGGGTGGGGGGGGGGGGGGGGGGGGGTGGGTGGGGGGGGGAGGGGTGATGGAAGTACATGTACAAAGCCACGTCACTCAAATGATTGCTGAATGGGTTGCCAAAAATTGTTTTACCTAGAACCTGGAAATTTTCGGAGAAATGTTTTTTCCAATTTTCTGTTTACCTTGCATACAGTCCAGTCCAGTATACCCAGCTGCACATGAGCATCCATAAGGATCAGGGAGACAAAACAAGCGCCTTCTACAGGCAGTGCTGTGTGGATCGGTACTCCCTGAACAACTGTGACTGGCATTCAGGCCAAACACATCACGACCATGAACTAAATAAAGTCAAAAACTGTAATTCAGACTTAGTAACTCGAGTCTCAGTCTTACTCTAGGCCTACTATTCACTATTGATTCATAAATCACAATAAATCACTGGATTTAAGAGTTGACTTGGACTATTTTTTGATTTGAGAGTTAATGAGACTTAATGTGGTTAAAACGACGTAAACAAAAAAGCCCAATCTAAAGATGTCTTTATTACTTATTAAATTTTAAAAAACCAGTATCAGTTAAGCACATTCTTCTTGAAAATGAATAACTTACACCGTTCACAGTTATCTCCACTAAATCCTGGAGCACAGATGCACGCACCCGTTTTGTCATCACAAATCCCTCCATTGTAGCATGGAAGACAGGCGTTTTGACAGGATGGCGGGCCCCACATTCCACCTGGACAAGCTGTCCAAGATAATGATACCATGAATGTATCAACTTCCTTATTATATAAGACAAACGTTTTGGGATGGGTCCACCACTGCACTGCAAAAACTGTGGTGTTAAATTAACACCAGTGGTGTTGTCTTATATAGATACCAAGACTGGTGTTAAAATTTAACACCATAGGTGTTAGTTTTAATTCCACACTTGGAATAAATGCATTATTTTTAACAGCCTAGGTGTTAAAACTTAACACCAGGCTTGGTATCTATATAAGAAAACACCACTGGTGTTAATTTAACACCACAGTTTTTGCAGTGTAGTTTCTGCAATACATATGCATACTACATATGGGCACATATGATTACGAAAGGTGATACATTATTTCCTGGAACAGCATGGCGACATTGCACACACCATACAGTTAAAGGAAGGTGGGTGATTGGGGTCATGCATACACACTGCAAACAGGTGGGTAGACTGTGAAGGGGCGGGGGGAGGGGGTTGGTGGTAACATCTGTGGTACCTCCATGTAGTTATCCTGTTTCGGTCTATATCGAGTTCATCTTATGCATCACACTACTGTGCTGATACACAGTGTACTACAATACCTTGAGACTGCAAGCATCAGGCATGATCATACATGTAGTAAGTATATATTGTAAATAGTATTTGTTAATCATGTCATCTAATTAACAGAAAGGAGTACTGTGCAAAGAATTTCAACTGACTGTCACAATGCATCAGGAAGCCACTAATATTCCAGCGATCTTGCAGCTCAATAACTAATTTACCCCTACCAAAGCAGGATGTACTACATCACATATCCACCCACAATAACATGCTTGTGATTCTACTCCAAGAAATACATCTAGTAATTGATGAAAGAGCTAACGGAGATATGTCCCCGATTTTATCTCCATGCTTTCACGAGTAGTCAGTACATGGCATTGCAATTAACCTATGCGAACAATCAAAGATTGCATTGCGATTGCCGTGTACGTCTGCCGAGGATGCAGATCTCCAGTGGCACCAGGGCATCTACATCAATACTTTATCAACCGCCAGCTCGTCCCAAGTGACTTGCCCAAAGATCTGCCCCCTGCAGCGCTCTACGTATCCAAGACTTAATTGCCAGCATACTTTCTTGGGCTATGACTAAGTAGTACTGCACTGCTGTAGGGGATGAGCTGTGCAACTGGGTATCGGAAGATTACCCCATATTTCTCTTTGATAAATTAAAGCTAGCCTCTGCAACATTCTATACTGAAGCCGCTGCAGGAGACTACCTGACTATTTCGGGAAAAACCGGAGTAAATCACATCTCTGTCTGGACCCACAGGGACACCACGGATCCTTTCTCGTCAATTGCACCCACCTCTTAAAGGAGCGTGTTTAGATTTTTCCAGAAAATGGATTTTGCTCTAACCTAACAATCATATAAAATACTATTTGTGAGAAGAAAACACGAAATGTGCAATCTCTAATTTGGATGTGGAAGCAAAAAAGGTTGGTATAATTACTGCGGAAAGAGAATTGGTACAGCTGCAGGAAAAGTGGCAGAGACACTTGCAGTCAACCTACCATCACCTTGGACTAGCAGTGAGAGATCCCACACTGCCTTCACAGACAAAATAACCAACACAACATCCAAAACATCCATTCTACGTGACCGCCGAAAGATGAACAATCCTGGCTGGGATGGTGTATGCGAAAGGCGCCACCGGCAGAAATTGCCACTCGGCTTAGGCGCACTTGACGAAGAACTTACACGAATCTCGCTGCAGGAAAGCAGGGTAGAGCACCGATTTCATACACCCGAAAGCAAAAGTCTTGCAGAAACTCACTGGCAGAACAGCAAACCACAAACTACGGCCCATTACATATGCTGCAAACTTGATCGCACGCATTATTGGCGAAAACACAACGCATTCTTCCCCTGACAAGGCCTCCACCGGGTGGTCAATTATAAACTGAAGTAACTTAAAAACACACCTTCAGTAGATCGTGGCCTCACTGCTGAAATCTCATCAGTAGAATTAAAACATGCCCTTGGTTTGTCGAAGTTGGGAAAGCTCCAGACCCCGACAACTTCCAAGCTGACACCTAAGCTTGTTGAATGAATGGCTTGGACATTTCCTCTTACACTGCCTGTCTACTGCCTGAGTTCCTTTTTGTGAAAAACCGCCACATTTGTAGCCATTCTAAAACCACACAAACCGAGTGATGACCCAACGAGTTATAGCCCCATCTCACTCTTGCCTGCCCTTCATAATCTTTGAATGTCTCATCTTAACAGGATAGAAACACATCTTCCCAAACGAGCAAGCAGGCTTCACAAATGCTGCCCATATCAACCCATCCAGCTGGCTGAGGAGCGCGGGCAGCGTAATGTTTTTTTTACACCACTGCGAGGGGAGAACAATGGGGTTTGTACCTTTTTAGCGTCTTGAGAGGAGACTATATAGGTTAGGGTTCAGGGTTAGGTTGGTTATTTTAAAGGAATTTAGGGTTTTGAATGCGGTCGGTTTGCAACCAGCTTCGTGGTCTGGTTAGAAGAGAGCTCGACTTGTAATCATAAGGTCCCTGGTTCGAATCTATGCATGTTTGGGATTTTCCGAAATTTCTCGGTTTCTTCTTTTTCTCTAATAGTGAGAGTAAGAGTTGTCACTATTTCCAAGATTGTCACTCGAGAAGTGTCAGTCATTGGAAACTTAGACTCTATTCGGGTTGAAAAATTGGGGTTTACCCCTCGCTGCGGTGTAAAAAAAAACACGCGCGCGGGCAAGGGGTGGTGTCGTCTCCAACGCTTCTGCACTGGCGCTGGCGCTGTCACCAGTAGCTGTGATTGCGATGACATTCAAACGTCTGACCACCTTGTCTGGCAGTGCTCCCATCCACCGCCTGGACGGCGGTTGAAATGCCCTTCAAAAGAACCTCACAACACAGGCCAAAACGTGATTAATGGACGCCACAGTTCCTTCATAGGTTGAATTCAGCATCAGACAGAAGACGTGCTACTTATGCCTGAAAATGGTTTGTTGGAATTTTTTATTAATATTTTTTTTGGGGGGGGGGGGGGGGGGGGGCTGGGGGTGTGTGGAAAAGTTGTGGGTGGGGGGGGGGGGGGGGGGGGTGGCTGGAGAGGGCGGACGTGCTACTGCATTTTGCATGCATAAAGGGCGGGGAGAGAAGAGTCAAGTCCAGGTTGTTATGCACTGGCACGTGTGGCTACATTTGTGGCTAAAAAACTAGTGACAGACCCAGCATATCTTCATGATAATTAAAGAAATCTCTCCAAGGATATCATGGCCACTTTTTGTCACTGCACTTTCCTAAAGGAGCCAGCTATAGGTAGGAATACATGCAAGGTCCAGAGAGCTTCCACATGAAATCGCATACGTAACAAAGTGCCATTATACGTTAACTTTTGGGTTTACTGAAAAGCTGGCTAGTCTTGAAATTACACTCGAGTCTATGGAAAGTGATAAGGCCAGTTTGATGACTCGTGTGCAATGTCAGGACATAGCTATTCGGTTACTGCCATGAGACTAATTGAAATTAATGACTGACCTCTCACTATGAGCCTCATGAAACCATGCTCCTGTATAGAAACCTTCGGCCGGCAATGAAGCAGCTGTATATGCCTTCATCAGTCAGAGTAACATTGTCTATGGTTGCACCCAATAGGTTATTCCAAGATGTAATAGCGTTATCATTATGGCGCCACCTATAGTTGGAATTAGCCGATGCTACATCCAGCATCTCAATCGTAACCGAGTCTCCAATGCTCGCGGATTTCGTACGCTGAAGTGGACGGATACGAACTGCAGAAACTGAAAAACAAACCAACAATGCACGTGCGTGCACATTTACGTATTGTATGATTGATATTGTTATTGTTCTTACGGTCTTCCACCTCGTATCGGGTTCTAATCCTGCCACACTAGATCGAGTAGGCCTATGTGGATGTGATTTTCCCCTTTTTATCACACTGCAATTTCAACACGAGGCCGACACGTGTGACATTCACCAAATAACACTTGGTTGAAACCTGTCCAAGAGGTGGGTTGAAAAGCTCTCAGCTCGTGTAGAAATTCCCAAACCAACACGAGTAAAAAACGGTATCTATAGTCTGGTCAATCTAAAAGAAATCTGTCTGACTAAAGACCTTCTCTCTCAACATATGAAGTTAAGACATATTCATGGATTTTAACAACGAAATTTGGAAAAACTACATGGTTACCCAAAAATAAACATCTTAGCCCGCCCTACCAGACTTTGGCAGAATAACTGCCTGTATTCTTGTGTTTCTGCTATTTTCTGTTGCCTCAGCATAGAAGACACCTGTTCGATCAATTCCACTTGTTTCAGGGAATCTGTAAAGTATCCCTTTGGCGCATCCTGTTGGTGGTTCAACAGCTACCACTGAACCCTGGGGGAGGTCAGCATTGGTCCCTCCTGTCGTCAACTGCCGTCCGAATGACAGACCAGTAGCAATGTCATTGGGGCCTTTGTACGCTGCAATGACTGAGTTATCATCACCGGATGAACCAAGAAGAGCAGGGTTGGCGACGAGAGTCAAATCCAAGACACCTGCTGGAAACAAACAGAATCCAGGAAAGTTTGGGGGTCATTGCTCAGTAGTAATGCCAAAAGGCTATGGTAAACTGGCAACACAGTCGCTGGGGTGGGAGTGGGGGTGGGGGGCTAAGAATAGGGTACAGTATCCCCTTCCTTCCCCGTTACGGTCTTGTGATCGGAAAGCTCCCACACGCCATGAGGTTTCGCAAGCCCTAAAAAACAGGGCCAACACCCGATGTTGCAACATTATGCACATTATTGCCTCCCTGCTTCATCCCTGGGCTGCCCTACCTGAGAGGTAGGGATTGGCACTTTTCGAGTGACAAAAACCACATCCATGTAGGCCAAAATGTGCATGTTTTGCTCCCAGATGCACTGACAAATTTATTTGCTGTGGAAAGGTCCGCATCTATCAGACAATCCAGAGGGTGACATTGCACACTTGTCTTCAGAAAATAAACCAATTGTCCATAGTTGTACTCCGATTGAAAATATCGCAACACTTACTGTGAGTATGGTTTAATGGGTTCACGACTTCTTCAATCATAACTTCGGCAAAATGAAGATAATCTTCCAAGTCCACAGTCACATAGCGAGCGGTGACAGGTGGATTCGCCACAAATTGCAGATCGGTTCCGTAATCAGCGGCCTGAGCTGCTGTGACTTCATTGCCAATCATTAAGTTGTCCGAGTAAATCGGACTCAAGCCAGCCCGCACTTTACCGCCTCTTAATCGAAATCCTGCAGCGGTAAGATACACGATAAATCATAGTAAAATTGCGGTTTGTATTTTGTTTTGTTTTTCATTAATTTCAACATGTCATCAAAATTTAGATTATGATGTTGGACATACCGTATCCGCTCTGTCTGTTGACAACGGTGATTTTCTCCAAACAGTAAAAAGCTCCCAGATCAATTCTCCACCACTGCACCGAACCCCGAGCTGAAAAGGTAAAGTTTCGTTAAACTAATTGGGAAATTGGTAACTTTAAATCATGCACAAATTTGACTCAAATGTCAATACGATTATAACAGTACACAGATCACAATCCAATCAAACCCATGCACACAAACCGTTTTTCGCCGGTGCGTGCGCACTTGTTTCCCCCTATAGTCGTATAGGGACATGTCCCCACAACGTTGTTTGCTAAAACTCACTAAAATCACTCTAAAACCACTCTAAAATCACTACAATGACACCTAACTTAATTTTACCTAAAGCTACAGGGCTGAGATTTGAGACGTAAATGGATTGTGCCCTAACCTTTTAATGGTTTGTGCCCCAACATATAATGGTTTGTGAAACCTATAATGGTTACCATTATAGGTTTCACAAACCATAAGGTTTCACATTAGTAAATAGGGAAATTTTTTTTTAATGACACCTAACTTAATTTTACCTTTATAGGTTTCACAAACCATTATAGGTTAGGGCACAAACCATTATCGGTTTTACATTGGTAAACAGGGAACAATTTCTTTAATGACACCTAACTTATTTTTACCTTTATATGTTTCACTATATTTAGGGCGATGTCCCCATAAGTCTGTGTATGCTAGTGGGGGTGGTTCCTATAGAATAGAAGCTCTTTAAACAGCTAGAATGGTGTATGTGTCTACAACATCATCACAACTTGTTTTTCACAAAAAATCGACAGGCTTTTGCTTAAAACAAGCAGTTCCGACCCTCTTCACCCGAAATTCTGAAACGCTCGAGGTCCCTTGGCTTGTTTATCAACAGGGTTCAGGCGCGGATCCAGGAATTTTGTAGACGGGGGGCACAACCAAAAGGAAAAATGCGAGCGCTAAGCGCGAAGCCCTTACGGCGTGGGGTCCGGGGCCCGCTTAAGGGCCCCGGGAAATTTTGGATTCTAGATGCTCTGTGGTGCAATCTAAGGCGATTTCTGGCCACTTTTAACTGACTTTTTGAAGCAAAAGTTTTGAAGATTGTTGTGTGTTTTTAGAATTGTGTGTATGAAGAATTATTTTCGGATCCAGGAATTTTGTAGAGGGGGGGCACAACAAAAAGGGACAAATGCGAGCGCGTAGCGCGAAGCCCTTACGGCGTGGGGTCCGGGGCCCGCTTAAGGGCCCCTCGAAATTTTGGATTCTAGATGCTCTGTGGTGCAATCTAAGGCGATTCCTGGCCACTTTTAACTGACTTTTTTAAGCAAAAGTTTTGAAGATTGTTGTGTGTTTTGAGAATTGTGTGTATGAAGAATTATTTTCGGATCCAGGAATTTTGTAGACGGGGGGGCACAACAAAAAGGGACAAATGCGAGCGCGTATAGCGCGAAGCCCTTTATATGGCGTGGGGTCCGGGGCCCGCTTAAAGGAACACGTTGCCTTCGGGTTGCGCTTTATTGGGCGTTTTGGGGCTATTACAAGCGTTTGAAGTATAATGAGCACGATCTGAAAGATGTTTAAAAAGTAGAATATAATAATCCACACAAACGTGCCTTAGAAATGCTTCAATTTTGCGTAATTTCTCGAAGCAACACGCTCCGCCATTTATGGGAGTCAAAATCTTGACTCCCATAAATGGCGGAGATATTAGATTAGTCTTATTTCCAGTCGCAGCTGTTGAAATACTTCTGAACAATTATTTCATTAACAATTTTTTCCTTCCTCCGTTGCGTGTGATGTGCCTGTTTTTTTTAATTCGTGTCTACAATAACCATTGGGTATAAATCATCCAAGTCCTTTCTATCGGTTTGTCCCATGACAATATTCTTACCCTGATTGGCGAGGTTTCCGTTTTTTCTTTTTTGACGCGTCTGCTGTGTTCTCTTGACGATCCATTTTTTGACAGCCAGTCGGTGTGTGTGTGTGTGCATGTGTTTACATTTCACACATGTCTCGGGAGGCGGAGAATGGTATGGTACCTTGCGTTCATCTGATAGGTTTACCTGACCACTGGCTACGGCGCCAGCCTAACTCCTGTTCGTCGCTGCATTTTGCCCACTACCCGGACGATCGTATTGACGGCTTGAAATACGTATACATTTCGCGGGACATGTAGTGGGGGTCAGAGGTCAGTGTTTGTTTGTTTTAATTACCATTCACTAATTATAACACATTAAATGTGTTTTATTGCAAGAACAACTCTTAATAAGTATAAGGAACACCCTCAAACGTGAGATTTCGTGAAATATGAAGGCAACGTGTTCCTTTAAGGGCCCCGTGAAATTTTGGATTCTAGATGCTCTGTGGTGCAATCTTAGGCGATTCCTGGCCACTTTTAACTGACTTTTTTAAGCAAAAGTTTTGAAGATTGTTGTGTGTTTTGAGAATTGTGTGTATGAAGAATTATTTTCGCCATTATTTTTAGCCATTATTTTCGCCCGGTTAAGTTGACAAAAATCTATAAAGTTTCTCCCTCCCCAATTTGGCATTTAATATGCAGTTTTTACCCATCATCATTTCTTATTTTTCCGGATTTTTTCTTGGTTTTAATTCAGTCCAGTTGAAAAGTTCAAGAAAAGGACTTGATTTCAGACTGTTCCTTGCCCTAATGCCCTGTGTTAAAACATCGGCAGATCGGCTGCAAGACATAATAGACCATTAGTAGGCAGGCCTTTGTGTATTGGCGTCAAGTTGTCCTCGGCAAAAATTTCCACAAGGTATACCTTGAACCTTTTTCAGACGAAACAGAACAATTTATATACTTTGAGGTCAGCAAACCAGGTCAGCAAACCAGACTTCACAGACTACCGATAACAAACGAAAAATGGTCAAACCAGTAATTATACTCCACCATGGGGATTAGATGTTGAGGGGGGAATTCAGTTCCATGGCATGATTGATTACCTTTTTTTTCTTATTGCATTTTTTCAGTATTTTTAAAGCCAAAAAGTATACGCAGATGTTAAATATCGGCGTCGGTATTTTTTTTAAGAAGATTGCCCTCCGATTTGTCTTTTTTTGTTACGGCCTTTCCTTCCCCCCCCATTTTTTTTTTTGACTCAACTACTTGCCCTCTCCCCTTTTTTATTTTACCTCCTTTCCTTTCCGCCCATTTTTTTTTTATTTTGACTCAATTTGCCCGGGGTCTTTTTTTCAACCAAAAATTCCAATGTCACATTTAAGATAGCAGTCAATCCACCCATGCTGGCACACACAAACCCCGGTCACAAACCCATGTTGAGCAAATACTAGAACATGTATTTACTTTTGCAGTCTCTGTAGGGGAACAGTGACAAAAATTATTAATACAAGAATAGATCCACCTTTATAAAAAGTTACCTGTTACCTGCTATCGTCCAATCAAATCACTTGGGCGTTATATAAACCCAATTGATGGCGATATTGTCATGCAGAAACATAGCTAGCCAATCAGGATGAAGAAAATTTACACCGTGTTATTAGACTTAAAACTAGTGATGGTGTAAAGCCACACAGTTGGAGCAGCAGACCAAGGGCTATGTAAATAAAAGTGGTGTCTATACTTTGCTCAACAGTACGTAATAGTAATAGACCCTTTGCAGCCTTGACAGCTGGGGCAAGTTTCATATTTAAACAGTGTGACAATAAAGATCCACAAAGTGCGTATATGCATAACGCACGGTGACAATGTGACTGCACCCCTGTCATGGCCGCCCGTGCAAAGGGCCTATAGAAAGGAATTGTTGAAGCAGGCCAAAGTAATGTAACCCCTACCTGTATGACAGTAAGTTTGTCGATTTCCGTCTATGACCTTCTCGGGGGGTCCGTTAAATTCTATACTGCTCTGTGCAACATCTTTGCCTCGGAGATTAAGAGCGAGACCTGCATAAAAATACATCCACGTGTCATATCCAGAGGGAAACAACAATAGAAAGGAAACCTGGTCTCCCAATCTTTCGGCAAGGGTGGTTTTCAAGTTCCCGCCAGCAGCGGGCTCCCGTAGAGTCCTGGCTTTCCTTACAGAAGTATACACCAGATATTAAAAAAAACAACCAGTGTGCTGAACATGTCTAACACCTTTATGCAGACGATATGTGGCAGAGGGTATCCCCCTATTGTTCTCCTATTGTGTCTCAAACATCCAAGGAATTCCAAAGGAATTCCTTTCAGTTTTTAGGGGGTGTTGGTGCGTTAACAAAAGGGAAGAGTGTGTTGAGGAATAGGGGCGTTATAGGGGGAGGAGTCCCTTTGCCACGAATCGTATACGCGTGCTGGGTATATCTAACACAATAATAGATTATGACAGATACGGGCATTCACATGTCATAAATTGTTGCGCATAAATATAAATGATAATGCAATGATCGGATTTATCAATGTAATCTTGAGAAAGACCTGCCCGTTCCTTATACCCCATCATCACATATAGACGCCGCTTTTACTACGATGGAGAAGTGGTCGAGATCGTGGCCAATCGTAGGCCAAACGTGGGAGGATCTCCATGAGCGTGGTTTGGTCGGCGTGGGATCTTCTAGGTCGGTAAAGGGGCCATTTCACCAAGGATTGTTTTGGTCCCGATAGTACCCGATCCTTTTTTTGGTCGATCGGCCGCATTTTTGCGAAAATAGTCGGGAACCTGCGAGCACTGTCGAGCACTACCCTATACCTTCGGGGGAAGATCTGGCGCGATCGCCTCAGTCCTCCGAGGGTCGGGTACCGAAAAACAGCAGCCGATCAAAAACCGTCGGCCCGTGGTCGTCTTGGTCGTCCGACTTGCGCGTACTTTCGCATACTTGCGCCCCGGAAACGTGTCGATCGCGCGAGGAACGTCCGTGATTCGTCCCCCCGCCATGGTCCATTGGTCGGGACTCAATCGGGTCAAAAAAGGGGACGATTGGAGGCGATTCATGACGACAATCGGGCCGATAAAAAAAAATTGATTCATCGGGGACAATCTGGTCCAGATCCATCCTGAGATCTCAGGGAATTTCTACTCTGCAAAGCGACGTGACAATACCCTGAGGAAATACACGCAAATCTGTGGAGCGAGCCGGCTGTTGTCTTGAGCCAACTCACGCCCGAGTCATTTTGATGTAATTTAATCAATTCGGTCATGTTCTGCCGAAAAGAAACAATTTCTATACTTTCCAGAAATTGTATTGGGTTCCGTTCCTTATGACTGTCCCATTATACCAAACTTTCAAACGACGAACCTTATTTACTCCGCAGTTTTTCAAATTAATAACAGGGATGCATGCTGACGAATGTAATGGAACGGATATCCCAATATGCTTTATATAGCAGCCAATCGCCGACGCGGACAACGGCCAGCATTACCGAGTACATGTATCACATGCATGGGCGCGTTACATTTGAATGCCTGCAATCGTGCTGCAATGCACAGCAAGCGTCCTGATTGGTCCAGCAAAGGCGACAAGATTTCTGTCGCTAGTCCCACCGCGAAATGGGGACTTTTTCAACAGGGCCACTGTACGCAGGAGTTAGGGAGTGCGTTAAAGGGGCACTGTTGCAAGAGGATGGTCCAGATCGGGCCGATTGGAAAAAACAATCCTTGGTGAAATGGCCGCTTAAAGGAACACACCGGCTTTGTTGGGCTATTTTGGGCTCGAAACAGACCCATACATTATTCTGAAGCGCTTTCCAGAGTAAATTAGATATATCCTAAAAAGACGCCGTGAAATTTGGCCGTTTTTGAGCAATTTTCAAAAATTCAAGGTCACGTGACTTTTCGGAACCAGATTTTGGTTCCGAAAAGTCACATGGTCTTGCGAGTTAGTTTTGTGTCCAGCCGCATGAAAGTTTCTTACTGCAGAACTGCGCCAAATTCAACTCTGATTTGCCCCAAATATTTAAAAGTAATTGACAAAAGAGAGCTAGACTATTTATACAGGTATGAAACAAAGTTGAACATAGGTATGAAAATTCGAACATAAATGTTTGTTTCGAGAGTCCGGAGAACGGGAGCGAGCGCGTGCTACGGCAGGCTACCGTGGAGTGTAGGATATTTGCCCCGCGCAGCACGGAAAATAGCCTGAGTGCACACACGGCCGGGTGCGTTGCTCCGGTGTACGTTTGTGAAGAAAAAACATGATGCCAACTCTACAAAAGAAAACGGAAATTCCTATTCGGTCGTCTGGGCTTTCCAGTGAAATCGTGAGCAGAAAATTTGAGATATCCTGAGCAGGAGAAGAGCGAATCGTTTGTGACAAAGTCGTGAGGCTCGCGCGTAGTTGCAACGGCTGGTAAAGCGTATAACCCGTCTTTTGACCGTTTTTGTTAATTTTGCACTTCTTTAGTAAATTACGGGATATTTTGATGATCTTTTTACACAACGACCATCAACAAAGTATTGTCAATGCTGCTACATCACTAAATCATGTAAACAGTAGGCCGGTGTGTACCTTTAAGCTGCACGCTCTCCCCACGCTTATTTTGAACGTGCACAAAATAAGCGTAGCCGGGTCGTGGCCTAGGCCTTATGCCCCGATTTGATAACTTTTTTTCAGATCGGGGTCGATCGGCATGGTCTTCTTAAGGTCGCAGAGCTGTGTGAACGGGGTATTAACAAGGGATGTCAAGAGGGCGTCGACTGTCCTTGGAAGCTGGTTGCGGGAGAATTTTACTTCCTGGTAGGCCTAACCATATATGAAAATAAATAAAGATTACCTTCTTCACGGACAATGAAAACAGCGAACAGGACGACCAGAATTTCGAAGCTGTGTCTGAAGGATCCGAAGAAAGCCATGACTAATTCCCATTCAGATCGGATTTGGAGGTTTTGTTTTCAAATTGAATTGCAGGACGAATGAAATGACTCGAAAACAGCAATGTGCAAGCAATGTGCACTGCACCTCGATCAATGAACTCCGCTCAGTTGAGGAAACGAAACTGCAATATATTGCCCCTAGGACTTATGTGAAATAAGGTCACTGTTGAACGGGTGGATGAGGTCGGTGCGCATAACATTATTACTTAAAGGAACAGGCTCGTCAATGCGCGCGTGAGGCCAAATTCGTGCCACGAAATGCGCAGCTCCATGCCTTTGCTATGGAGCTGCGTATTACGTGGCACGAATTTGGCCTCACGCACGCATTGAGAAGCCTCTGCCTTTAAAGGCCCATTGTATCATTTGCAATGACCCAATTTTGTTTTTCATGAGTTGACAAAAAAACCATTACTCAAAGTGTTGACAACAATGGTAACAAACACCACAGAATTGTATTTCATGCTGAAAATTGACAACCGAAGGTAGTTTTCTTTAAAAAAAAGTCCCGTGCACGCGGAACTTTTTTACCATTCACAGATTTTCAAGGTTTTCTGAAGCATTGATGCATCTGTGTAGCTAACATTTCTTCAGGCTAGTTTACCAACATTCTTCCTTAGATATTTTACACTCTTATTCCACGATTCTGCAAAAAGTTGTATCTTGCGAATGATACATAGGGCCTTTAATTTAGCATCTTCAGAGTTTTCCAGAAAATTGATTTCGTTTAAACCTAACAATCATGCCAAATACTTCCACTGAAGAAACAGGAAATTGGCAACAATATACATTACTCAAAACAATTAAAGGAGCAAACCGTTTTTTTTTACATTGTTGGGCAAGTCTATGTTTTTTCATCTTGATCCATCTTAATGAATTTAACTACACCACTTGTGTCATATTCATGCTATTCCCATCAACATTGATGAATTTTGTGAAATGCTTAAAAATAGCAATTTTTATTTAAATGTAAAATTGTTTATTTAAATGTCAGTAACGATTAGGCATAAATCGGATAAATCTATCAATGTAGTCTGGAGAAAAAGCTGACCATTCTGGTTACGGGCCCATACACGTCCCCCAAGCATATCTCAATCATGCTTTATGGGATTCAGATCCGGTGACCTATAGCTGGCCAGTCCATAACATCTTAGACAGAATTATTCTGTCCCTACGGGATTTCCCGTAGGGACAGAAGGTACCCCTTTCATAAAGTGGATTGTTGTCATTTTGCCTCGAAATTAGAATCACACCCAAACAATGTCCTCCTAGTTGTGTCCTGCAGTGGTTTGAGATGTCCATGATTGGAAAATGATTGGAAAGAAATACTTACAGCACTGTTTTTGAAGCCAAAATGTTTGTCCACGTGCAATCTCAACGATAGTTTTTGTTGTCGCAGTTTAAATAATTCTGGACGTGAGATGCGCTCTCCGCAGTGTAAATAAGGCCAAGTTCGATCAAGCGACTATGTTCCTATAGTCGACTAGAGTCCCTCGAACAACGGACATTATCTGTCGTTCGAGGGAACGACTGAATTCAGTCTAGTCAAAAGATTTTTGGTCCGGGTACCAAACTAAGATATAGTGAACTATATTCGTCCCCCCGCCATGGTCCATTGGTCGGGACTCAATCGGGTCAAAAAAGGGGACGATTGGAGGCGATTCATGACGACAATCGGGCCGATAAAAAAAAATTGATTCATCGGGGACAATCTGGTCCAGATCCATCCTGAGATCTCAGGGAATTTCTACTCTGCAAAGCGACGTGACAATACCCTGAGGAAATACACGCAAATCTGTGGAGCGAGCCGGCTGTTGTCTTGAGCCAACTCACGCCCGAGTCATTTTGATGTAATTTAATCAATTCGGTCATGTTCTGCCGAAAAGAAACAATTTCTATACTTTCCAGAAATTGTATTGGGTTCCGTTCCTTATGACTGTCCCATTATACCAAACTTTCAAACGACGAACCTTATTTACTCCGCAGTTTTTCAAATTAATAACAGGGATGCATGCTGACGAATGTAATGGAACGGATATCCCAATATGCTTTATATAGCAGCCAATCGCCGACGCGGACAACGGCCAGCATTACCGAGTACATGTATCACATGCATGGGCGCGTTACATTTGAATGCCTGCAATCGTGCTGCAATGCACAGCAAGCGTCCTGATTGGTCCAGCAAAGGCGACAAGATTTCTGTCGCTAGTCCCACCGCGAAATGGGGACTTTTTCAACAGGGCCACTGTACGCAGGAGTTAGGGAGTGCGTTAAAGGGGCACTGTTGCAAGAGGATGGTCCAGATCGGGCCGATTGGAAAAAACAATCCTTGGTGAAATGGCCGCTTAAAGGAACACACCGGCTTTGTTGGGCTATTTTGGGCTCGAAACAGACCCATACATTATTCTGAAGCGCTTTCCAGAGTAAATTAGATATATCCTAAAAAGACGCCGTGAAATTTGGCCGTTTTTGAGCAATTTTCAAAAATTCAAGGTCACGTGACTTTTCGGAACCAGATTTTGGTTCCGAAAAGTCACATGGTCTTGCGAGTTAGTTTTGTGTCCAGCCGCATGAAAGTTTCTTACTGCAGAACTGCGCCAAATTCAACTCTGATTTGCCCCAAATATTTAAAAGTAATTGACAAAAGAGAGCTAGACTATTTATACAGGTATGAAACAAAGTTGAACATAGGTATGAAAATTCGAACATAAATGTTTGTTTCGAGAGTCCGGAGAACGGGAGCGAGCGCGTGCTACGGCAGGCTACCGTGGAGTGTAGGATATTTGCCCCGCGCAGCACGGAAAATAGCCTGAGTGCACACACGGCCGGGTGCGTTGCTCCGGTGTACGTTTGTGAAGAAAAAACATGATGCCAACTCTACAAAAGAAAACGGAAATTCCTATTCGGTCGTCTGGGCTTTCCAGTGAAATCGTGAGCAGAAAATTTGAGATATCCTGAGCAGGAGAAGAGCGAATCGTTTGTGACAAAGTCGTGAGGCTCGCGCGTAGTTGCAACGGCTGGTAAAGCGTATAACCCGTCTTTTGACCGTTTTTGTTAATTTTGCACTTCTTTAGTAAATTACGGGATATTTTGATGATCTTTTTACACAACGACCATCAACAAAGTATTGTCAATGCTGCTACATCACTAAATCATGTAAACAGTAGGCCGGTGTGTACCTTTAAGCTGCACGCTCTCCCCACGCTTATTTTGAACGTGCACAAAATAAGCGTAGCCGGGTCGTGGCCTAGGCCTTATGCCCCGATTTGATAACTTTTTTTCAGATCGGGGTCGATCGGCATGGTCTTCTTAAGGTCGCAGAGCTGTGTGAACGGGGTATTAACAAGGGATGTCAAGAGGGCGTCGACTGTCCTTGGAAGCTGGTTGCGGGAGAATTTTACTTCCTGGTAGGCCTAACCATATATGAAAATAAATAAAGATTACCTTCTTCACGGACAATGAAAACAGCGAACAGGACGACCAGAATTTCGAAGCTGTGTCTGAAGGATCCGAAGAAAGCCATGACTAATTCCCATTCAGATCGGATTTGGAGGTTTTGTTTTCAAATTGAATTGCAGGACGAATGAAATGACTCGAAAACAGCAATGTGCAAGCAATGTGCACTGCACCTCGATCAATGAACTCCGCTCAGTTGAGGAAACGAAACTGCAATATATTGCCCCTAGGACTTATGTGAAATAAGGTCACTGTTGAACGGGTGGATGAGGTCGGTGCGCATAACATTATTACTTAAAGGAACAGGCTCGTCAATGCGCGCGTGAGGCCAAATTCGTGCCACGAAATGCGCAGCTCCATGCCTTTGCTATGGAGCTGCGTATTACGTGGCACGAATTTGGCCTCACGCACGCATTGAGAAGCCTCTGCCTTTAAAGGCCCATTGTATCATTTGCAATGACCCAATTTTGTTTTTCATGAGTTGACAAAAAAACCATTACTCAAAGTGTTGACAACAATGGTAACAAACACCACAGAATTGTATTTCATGCTGAAAATTGACAACCGAAGGTAGTTTTCTTTAAAAAAAAGTCCCGTGCACGCGGAACTTTTTTACCATTCACAGATTTTCAAGGTTTTCTGAAGCATTGATGCATCTGTGTAGCTAACATTTCTTCAGGCTAGTTTACCAACATTCTTCCTTAGATATTTTACACTCTTATTCCACGATTCTGCAAAAAGTTGTATCTTGCGAATGATACATAGGGCCTTTAATTTAGCATCTTCAGAGTTTTCCAGAAAATTGATTTCGTTTAAACCTAACAATCATGCCAAATACTTCCACTGAAGAAACAGGAAATTGGCAACAATATACATTACTCAAAACAATTAAAGGAGCAAACCGTTTTTTTTTACATTGTTGGGCAAGTCTATGTTTTTTCATCTTGATCCATCTTAATGAATTTAACTACACCACTTGTGTCATATTCATGCTATTCCCATCAACATTGATGAATTTTGTGAAATGCTTAAAAATAGCAATTTTTATTTAAATGTAAAATTGTTTATTTAAATGTCAGTAACGATTAGGCATAAATCGGATAAATCTATCAATGTAGTCTGGAGAAAAAGCTGACCATTCTGGTTACGGGCCCATACACGTCCCCCAAGCATATCTCAATCATGCTTTATGGGATTCAGATCCGGTGACCTATAGCTGGCCAGTCCATAACATCTTAGACAGAATTATTCTGTCCCTACGGGATTTCCCGTAGGGACAGAAGGTACCCCTTTCATAAAGTGGATTGTTGTCATTTTGCCTCGAAATTAGAATCACACCCAAACAATGTCCTCCTAGTTGTGTCCTGCAGTGGTTTGAGATGTCCATGATTGGAAAATGATTGGAAAGAAATACTTACAGCACTGTTTTTGAAGCCAAAATGTTTGTCCACGTGCAATCTCAACGATAGTTTTTGTTGTCGCAGTTTAAATAATTCTGGACGTGAGATGCGCTCTCCGCAGTGTAAATAAGGCCAAGTTCGATCAAGCGACTATGTTCCTATAGTCGACTAGAGTCCCTCGAACAACGGACATTATCTGTCGTTCGAGGGAACGACTGAATTCAGTCTAGTCAAAAGATTTTTGGTCCGGGTACCAAACTAAGATATAGTGAACTATATTCGTCCCCCCGCCATGGTCCATTGGTCGGGACTCAATCGGGTCAAAAAAGGGGACGATTGGAGGCGATTCATGACGACAATCGGGCCGATAAAAAAAAATTGATTCATCGGGGACAATCTGGTCCAGATCCATCCTGAGATCTCAGGGAATTTCTACTCTGCAAAGCGACGTGACAATACCCTGAGGAAATACACGCAAATCTGTGGAGCGAGCCGGCTGTTGTCTTGAGCCAACTCACGCCCGAGTCATTTTGATGTAATTTAATCAATTCGGTCATGTTCTGCCGAAAAGAAACAATTTCTATACTTTCCAGAAATTGTATTGGGTTCCGTTCCTTATGACTGTCCCATTATACCAAACTTTCAAACGACGAACCTTATTTACTCCGCAGTTTTTCAAATTAATAACAGGGATGCATGCTGACGAATGTAATGGAACGGATATCCCAATATGCTTTATATAGCAGCCAATCGCCGACGCGGACAACGGCCAGCATTACCGAGTACATGTATCACATGCATGGGCGCGTTACATTTGAATGCCTGCAATCGTGCTGCAATGCACAGCAAGCGTCCTGATTGGTCCAGCAAAGGCGACAAGATTTCTGTCGCTAGTCCCACCGCGAAATGGGGACTTTTTCAACAGGGCCACTGTACGCAGGAGTTAGGGAGTGCGTTAAAGGGGCACTGTTGCAAGAGGATGGTCCAGATCGGGCCGATTGGAAAAAACAATCCTTGGTGAAATGGCCGCTTAAAGGAACACACCGGCTTTGTTGGGCTATTTTGGGCTCGAAACAGACCCATACATTATTCTGAAGCGCTTTCCAGAGTAAATTAGATATATCCTAAAAAGACGCCGTGAAATTTGGCCGTTTTTGAGCAATTTTCAAAAATTCAAGGTCACGTGACTTTTCGGAACCAGATTTTGGTTCCGAAAAGTCACATGGTCTTGCGAGTTAGTTTTGTGTCCAGCCGCATGAAAGTTTCTTACTGCAGAACTGCGCCAAATTCAACTCTGATTTGCCCCAAATATTTAAAAGTAATTGACAAAAGAGAGCTAGACTATTTATACAGGTATGAAACAAAGTTGAACATAGGTATGAAAATTCGAACATAAATGTTTGTTTCGAGAGTCCGGAGAACGGGAGCGAGCGCGTGCTACGGCAGGCTACCGTGGAGTGTAGGATATTTGCCCCGCGCAGCACGGAAAATAGCCTGAGTGCACACACGGCCGGGTGCGTTGCTCCGGTGTACGTTTGTGAAGAAAAAACATGATGCCAACTCTACAAAAGAAAACGGAAATTCCTATTCGGTCGTCTGGGCTTTCCAGTGAAATCGTGAGCAGAAAATTTGAGATATCCTGAGCAGGAGAAGAGCGAATCGTTTGTGACAAAGTCGTGAGGCTCGCGCGTAGTTGCAACGGCTGGTAAAGCGTATAACCCGTCTTTTGACCGTTTTTGTTAATTTTGCACTTCTTTAGTAAATTACGGGATATTTTGATGATCTTTTTACACAACGACCATCAACAAAGTATTGTCAATGCTGCTACATCACTAAATCATGTAAACAGTAGGCCGGTGTGTACCTTTAAGCTGCACGCTCTCCCCACGCTTATTTTGAACGTGCACAAAATAAGCGTAGCCGGGTCGTGGCCTAGGCCTTATGCCCCGATTTGATAACTTTTTTTTCAGATCGGGGTCGATCGGCATGGTCTTCTTAAGGTCGCAGAGCTGTGTGAACGGGGTATTAACAAGGGATGTCAAGAGGGCGTCGACTGTCCTTGGAAGCTGGTTGCGGGAGAATTTTACTTCCTGGTAGGCCTAACCATATATGAAAATAAATAAAGATTACCTTCTTCACGGACAATGAAAACAGCGAACAGGACGACCAGAATTTCGAAGCTGTGTCTGAAGGATCCGAAGAAAGCCATGACTAATTCCCATTCAGATCGGATTTGGAGGTTTTGTTTTCAAATTGAATTGCAGGACGAATGAAATGACTCGAAAACAGCAATGTGCAAGCAATGTGCACTGCACCTCGATCAATGAACTCCGCTCAGTTGAGGAAACGAAACTGCAATATATTGCCCCTAGGACTTATGTGAAATAAGGTCACTGTTGAACGGGTGGATGAGGTCGGTGCGCATAACATTATTACTTAAAGGAACAGGCTCGTCAATGCGCGCGTGAGGCCAAATTCGTGCCACGAAATGCGCAGCTCCATGCCTTTGCTATGGAGCTGCGTATTACGTGGCACGAATTTGGCCTCACGCACGCATTGAGAAGCCTCTGCCTTTAAAGGCCCATTGTATCATTTGCAATGACCCAATTTTGTTTTTCATGAGTTGACAAAAAAACCATTACTCAAAGTGTTGACAACAATGGTAACAAACACCACAGAATTGTATTTCATGCTGAAAATTGACAACCGAAGGTAGTTTTCTTTAAAAAAAAGTCCCGTGCACGCGGAACTTTTTTACCATTCACAGATTTTCAAGGTTTTCTGAAGCATTGATGCATCTGTGTAGCTAACATTTCTTCAGGCTAGTTTACCAACATTCTTCCTTAGATATTTTACACTCTTATTCCACGATTCTGCAAAAAGTTGTATCTTGCGAATGATACATAGGGCCTTTAATTTAGCATCTTCAGAGTTTTCCAGAAAATTGATTTCGTTTAAACCTAACAATCATGCCAAATACTTCCACTGAAGAAACAGGAAATTGGCAACAATATACATTACTCAAAACAATTAAAGGAGCAAACCGTTTTTTTTTACATTGTTGGGCAAGTCTATGTTTTTTCATCTTGATCCATCTTAATGAATTTAACTACACCACTTGTGTCATATTCATGCTATTCCCATCAACATTGATGAATTTTGTGAAATGCTTAAAAATAGCAATTTTTATTTAAATGTAAAATTGTTTATTTAAATGTCAGTAACGATTAGGCATAAATCGGATAAATCTATCAATGTAGTCTGGAGAAAAGCTGACCATTCTGGTTACGGGCCCATACACGTCCCCCAAGCATATCTCAATCATGCTTTATGGGATTCAGATCCGGTGACCTATAGCTGGCCAGTCCATAACATCTTAGACAGAATTATTCTGTCCCTACGGGATTTCCCGTAGGGACAGAAGGTACCCCTTTCATAAAGTGGATTGTTGTCATTTTGCCTCGAAATTAGAATCACACCCAAACAATGTCCTCCTAGTTGTGTCCTGCAGTGGTTTGAGATGTCCATGATTGGAAAATGATTGGAAAGAAATACTTACAGCACTGTTTTTGAAGCCAAAATGTTTGTCCACGTGCAATCTCAACGATAGTTTTTGTTGTCGCAGTTTAAATAATTCTGGACGTGAGATGCGCTCTCCGCAGTGTAAATAAGGCCAAGTTCGATCAAGCGACTATGTTCCTATAGTCGACTAGAGTCCCTCGAACAACGGACATTATCTGTCGTTCGAGGGAACGACTGAATTCAGTCTAGTCAAAAGATTTTTGGTCCGGGTACCAAACTAAGATATAGTGAACTATATATAGTCGCTTAATCGAACTTGGCCTTATTACTTATTACTGCGGAGAGCGCTTCTCACGTCCAGAATTATTTAAACTGCGACAACAAAAACTATCGTTGAGATTGCACGTGGACAAACATTTTGGCTTCAAAAACAGTGCTGTAAGTATTTCTTTCCAATCATGGACATCTCAAACCACTGCAGGACACAACTATATAGGAGTAAATTTTTGGGTGTGATTCTAATTTCGAGGCAAAATGACAACAATCCATTTTATGAAAGGAAAGCTCACTGACTAATAACATCTATACCCTCATCCTCCAGGAAGTTCATCGATACACGAGGAGTGTGGGGACGGGCATTATCCTACACAAAAATAAACCATCCTCCTACTGCAGCAGCAAAAGGTCGAACGATTAGTTCAAGGATTTCATCACGATACATTAGTCCAGTTGTGGTACATTGATGAATACTGTACAGGTCGATGTGATGCCAGCGCCCAAACCATCACTCAACCACCATATTATGCATTAGTTTGGACCATATTACATGCTGCAAACCGTTTTCCTTGGCGTCCCCAAACCCTCATATACGATCATTGCAGTGAAGACAGTGACTCTCAGTCTTCTGCGAACAACACAGTTGCCCAGTCAGCGATCTTCCAATTTGATGTTTTCTGCTAAAAACCACGCAGCCTGGTGTTGTGTTGTGTTGTGTTGTGTTGTGTTGTGTTGTGTTGTGTTGTGTTGTGTTGTGTTGTGTTGTGTTGTGTTGTGTTGTGTTGTGTTGTGTTGTGTTGTGTTGTGTTGTGTTGTGTTGTGTTGTGTTGTGTTGTGTTGTGTTGTGTTGTGTTGTGTTGTGTTGTGTTGTGTTGTGTTGTGTTGTGTTGTGTTGTGTTGTGTTGTGTTGTGTTGTGTTGTGTTGTGTTGTGTTGTGTTGTGTTGTGTTGTGTTGTGTTGTGTTGTGTTGTGTTGTGTTGTGTTGTGTTGTGTTGTGTTGTGTTGTGTTGTGTTGTGTTGTGTTGTGTTGTGTTGTGTTGTGTTGTGTTGTGTTGTGTTGTGTTGTGTTGTGTTGTGTTGTGTTGTGTTGTGTTGTGTTGTGTTGTGTTGTGTTGTGTTGTGTTGTGTTGTGTTGTGTTGTGTTGTGTTGTGTTGTGTTGTGTTGTGTTGTGTTGTGTTGTGTTGTGTTGTGTTGTGTTGTGTTGTGTTGTGTTGTGTTGTGTTGTGTTGTGTTGTGTTGTGTTGTGTTGTGTTGTGTTGTGTTGTGTTGTGTTGTGTTGTGTTGTGTTGTGTTGTGTTGTGTTGTGTTGTGTTGTGTTGTGTTGTGTTGTGTTGTGTTGTGTTGTGTTGTGTTGTGTTGTGTTGTGTTGTGTTGTGTTGTGTTGTGTTGTGTTGTGTTGTGTTGTGTTGTGTTGTGTTGTGTTGTGTTGTGTTGTGTTGTGTTGTGTTGTGTTGTGTTGTGTTGTGTTGTGTTGTGTTGTGTTGTGTTGTGTTGTGTTGTGTTGTGTTGTGTTGTGTTGTGTTGTGTTGTGTTGTGTTGTGTTGTGTTGTGTTGTGTTGTGTTGTGTTGTGTTGTGTTGTGTTGTGTTGTGTTGTGTTGTGTTGTGTTGTGTTGTGTTGTGTTGTGTTGTGTTGTGTTGTGTTGTGTTGTGTTGTGTTGTGTTGTGTTGTGTTGTGTTGTGTTGTGTTGTGTTGTGTTGTGTTGTGTTGTGTTGTGTTGTGTTGTGTTGTGTTGTGTTGTGTTGTGTTGTGTTGTGTTGTGTTGTGTTGTGTTGTGTTGTGTTGTGTTGTGTTGTGTTGTGTTGTGTTGTGTTGTGTTGTGTTGTGTTGTGTTGTGTTGTGTTGTGTTGTGTTGTGTTGTGTTGTGTTGTGTTGTGTTGTGTTGTGTTGTGTTGTGTTGTGTTGTGTTGTGTTGTGTTGTGTTGTGTTGTGTTGTGTTGTGTTGTGTTGTGTTGTGTTGTGTTGTGTTGTGTTGTGTTGTGTTGTGTTGTGTTGTGTTGTGTTGTGTTGTGTTGTGTTGTGTTGTGTTGTGTTGTGTTGTGTTGTGTTGTGTTGTGTTGTGTTGTGTTGTGTTGTGTTGTGTTGTGTTGTGTTGTGTTGTGTTGTGTTGTGTTGTGTTGTGTTGTGTTGTGTTGTGTTGTGTTGTGTTGTGTTGTGTTGTGTTGTGTTGTGTTGTGTTGTGTTGTGTTGTGTTGTGTTGTGTTGTGTTGTGTTGTGTTGTGTTGTGTTGTGTTGTGTTGTGTTGTGTTGTGTTGTGTTGTGTTGTGTTGTGTTGTGTTGTGTTGTGTTGTGTTGTGTTGTGTTGTGTTGTGTTGTGTTGTGTTGTGTTGTGTTGTGTTGTGTTGTGTTGTGTTGTGTTGTGTTGTGTTGTGTTGTGTTGTGTTGTGTTGTGTTGTGTTGTGTTGTGTTGTGTTGTGTTGTGTTGTGTTGTGTTGTGTTGTGTTGTGTTGTGTTGTGTTGTGTTGTGTTGTGTTGTGTTGTGTTGTGTTGTGTTGTGTTGTGTTGTGTTGTGTTGTGTTGTGTTGTGTTGTGTTGTGTTGTGTTGTGTTGTGTTGTGTTGTGTTGTGTTGTGTTGTGTTGTGTTGTGTTGTGTTGTGTTGTGTTGTGTTGTGTTGTGTTGTGTTGTGTTGTGTTGTGTTGTGTTGTGTTGTGTTGTGTTGTGTTGTGTTGTGTTGTGTTGTGTTGTGTTGTGTTGTGTTGTGTTGTGTTGTGTTGTGTTGTGTTGTGTTGTGTTGTGTTGTGTTGTGTTGTGTTGTGTTGTGTTGTGTTGTGTTGTGTTGTGTTGTGTTGTGTTGTGTTGTGTTGTGTTGTGTTGTGTTGTGTTGTGTTGTGTTGTGTTGTGTTGTGTTGTGTTGTGTTGTGTTGTGTTGTGTTGTGTTGTGTTGTGTTGTGTTGTGTTGTGTTGTGTTGTGTTGTGTTGTGTTGTGTTGTGTTGTGTTGTGTTGTGTTGTGTTGTGTTGTGTTGTGTTGTGTTGTGTTGTGTTGTGTTGTGTTGTGTTGTGTTGTGTTGTGTTGTGTTGTGTTGTGTTGTGTTGTGTTGTGTTGTGTTGTGTTGTGTTGTGTTGTGTTGTGTTGTGTTGTGTTGTGAAACACCACCGGGATAACGAAATAAGAATATGAAGACGGAGACCAGAAATCAGGTCCAAATTATTTTATTATTATAATACAACTCAACGTACATAATTTACATGACTACTGAAAATGTAAATGTATCGGGCGTTGTCAACGGCGCTGAGTAGGCCTACAGCGCCGAGCTAAAAATAAGAACTGTTATGTAACGTTTAACAATTGCCAAACCTGGCGCACAAGAATAATGCGTGAACCGAATTCCACTAAACCAGCTGCTAGATTATATAATACTCGCTAAGGTACAACAAATGAAGGCTGTCATGACATACTCAAACTGAGCCCCTCCCCAGTTCTAGTGCCAAAACAACGGGACTGGAGTGTTGTGTAAAATACCGGGTTCAAACTAACCACCGTTCCCTGCCGTCATGGCCATTTCCATCTAACATTTTTGTCCGTTTTCCAACACAATTTATTCACAAAGTTCACAAATAAACCAAATCAAGGACATTAACAATATATACGCTTACTGGTAGTTATGATGTAGTGGAGCATTTTGATTTGCGTGTTTCGTGGCAGGAATTGACAAGCCTCTGCCTTTAAGTTGGCATACCAGATGAATAGAAAGCTAAAAAGAAAATTTAAATTGTAATTTTCTTTGAATAAAAGGGCTATGGCGGTGGTGGTGTGTTTGTGGCCGCATTACTCCACTACTTGGCTCTGACTAGCATGATGTGGATGGCAGTCGAAGCCAGGAATATGTACGTCAGTATATACGGTCAAGGTGTTTCCTGAAGATGACACTTGGTACATGGTCAAGGCTTGTTTGATTGCATGGGGCGAG
The DNA here is from genome assembly GCA_037783545.1 of Henricia sp. BOLD:AAB3569. NCBI lineage: Eukaryota > Metazoa > Echinodermata > Asteroidea > Spinulosida > Echinasteridae > Henricia > Henricia sp. BOLD:AAB3569. The sequence goes on along the minus strand of JBBELK010002103.1, from coordinate 13,822 downwards.
TTCCACTGAAGAAAGTGATAAAAACTGCCTTCTTGTTACGATATTATCTGCAAACTTCAAGTCTGCACTGTGGCCATACAACATACAAACTGTAGGGGCAGAAAATCGCATGATTGTTTGTGATTGCATCACTTTGACCTATGTGGGCGCCGTCTGCTAGCTATGTTGTGATTGGTCAGCGGGTTCGGCTTGATTGACAGGTCGGAACTATGGATTGTCTCTAAACAAAAAAATCACTGAACCGTGTCCCAGTGCTTTTTCAATGGTGCTTTCCTGACGGCCATGATAGTTTAGAGCCAATTGCAATGGCAACGCACGTCACACTTCGGCTGTCTATATATATATTAAGAGGATGCTGCTCATTTTCCACCACCTTTGAGGCCTTGCCTAAAACCCTCTCCCTGCAGACTTCGTCCAAGTTTTGAGTAACACCCACAATCCTGGAAGCTTGTTTCACAATCCTTTTGAGTTTATCTTTGTCTTGAGTTTATCTTTGTCTGGCTCCATTATACCAACTACACAGTCATGAATGATAGCACTCTCTATGACCGAGGTGTAAAAAAGACTCATTATTATGACCCTATCAACCTGAAATGAACGTAATTTACGCAGGAAATATAGTCTCTGGTTACCCTTTGCTGTGAGAGCTGTAAGATGTTCACTACAGTCCAGCTTACTGTCAATAATTGTACCCATGCAGGTATTTATAATTTTGCACAATCTAAATGTCTACTCCTGCGATACACACTGAATCATTCGTCTTCTTGTGCCTAATATCAAATACCATCTCTTTTGTTTTACTAGGAACAAGTTGGAGATAATTGTCCTTGCACCAAACACCAAAATCTTGTATATATCGTCTGTAATCTTCCTGGTTATTTTTACCGATCAGCCTGAGAATGACAGTGTCATCTGCATATTTCAAAAATATGTTCACTGACTGATACGTAGAAACGCAATAATTAGTATACAATATGAACAGACTTGGTGAAATCACACATCCCTGTGGTGACCCTGTGTTCGTCACAATGGAGTCTGAATGAACCCCATATTGTCACCTATTGCGTTCTCGCAGATAAAAAAAAATCACATATCAGGAGAATGAGTGAAGGTTTCACGTCGAACAACATGAAGTTTCTCTATCAAAATGTGCGGTTGTATATAGTGTTGAATGCGGACGAAAGGTCGATGAACAATGCCCTGGCATAACATTGCTGCTTATCCAGATGTTGGTAAGTGGCATGTGTAAATGACAAAACCGCATCGTGCACTGACTTATTTGTTTGATACGCAAATTGGTAAGTGTCAACTCTTTCTCGGATAGGCTGCACAAGTTTATGCAGAATTATTCTTTCAAGGCATTTCATGACAACCGATGTCAGCGCAACTGGTCGAAATATATTGTTCTCCAAAGGACGTGGCTTCTTTGCAACTGTACATGTTTAATGACCGCGGCTTTCCATCATGAAGGAATGCATTGTTGAAGAAATGCATTCTCAAAAGAATTTGATGGCACTGCATACAAAATATTCATTAGCTCGGCGCACGGATCTCTTCTAATTACTTGGGTGCACCCTAATCCTTTAAGCCCCCGTGTATATACTATTATTTAGTGTGACCCTGATCATTTCTGTGGTCACTGCCTTGAGACCGCACGTACAGGGTCAGTTGCAGACCAGCAACATAGACAGCATTCATTGCCGGTGTGATTTCTCTGCTGAACACGTCCGTACAACCCTGGTGAGTTTTTTGTTATGTTAACTTTTATTTTTTCAGACTCTTGTACCTAAATATCTGTTTAATGCCATTAACGCAACCAAAAATGTTGCCAAAATCGCTGAAATTTCTGAAGCGCCCATTTTCCCCATGGGTGTCGGTTAGGATTATGATACCATTGTTTTTCTCATTACTATTCTAACATTTTTCACTTTCAATCTGTATCGTCAAAACCGCCGATATTTTGTAAACGAATTTATCTGGTTCCATTACGAAGCAGTGCAGTTTTTACACCAACCTGTTTTTCTTAACAACATCCGAATTTGAGATTGCAAATTTCCTGTTTTCTTCCCATGGATAGTATTTTGGGAAGGCATTTTATATGATTCTTATAACATATAGGTTAAAATGAAATATATTTTCTGGAAAATCTCAATATTTCCTATAGACGTTTAACCGGTTAACCGTTTAACCGAAAAAAAGATGAAAAACTTGTTTTCCAAACGTTTAAACGAAACCCAATTTTAAAGAATTTACAATAGTTTTCAGAGGTTTTTTTTGTAATGACTTCATGAAATTGAAATAAATTGATATGGGGTCGTAGTAAAATGTTCACCAGATAAAGGTTCAACGATTATTTTGGGGGCCTACATAGGCCTATGTAGGGATATTGTGTACATTGTACATGCACCTATAATATAGGTTTTCCCGCCCAACTTTGTAAATCTAGCGCCCCAATTACAGTTTTTCTCAGTTGCTTTGATGCACTTCCCGAAACACTAACCTCTTTCTCAATACTCTAAATGCATTCCTCAAAACACTGAAAGCATTTCTCACAACTCTATACCACCCTTTCAAAAGCAAATATAACAATCAAAATGTTAACAACAGGCGTCAAAATATACTAAGTCAGTCAATCGCTACATCAATGTAACCAAATGCATAGCACCCTCTGATCATTGCGTGAACACCGACACCCAAATGGCAAAGTAATTGCATCAAAACTGGACAGAGTGATATAGGTCAGTCGGAATTTCCTCGTCCGTGTAACACCCAAAATACTTAACCAGAGCTACACAGTAAGAATCCTTATTGATTGGTAAAAACATATATCGATGTTAAAAAGAAAATGTAAGGGTCTTTTTTACGTTTTTTCTGGTTTTGTATCTTTAAACTACTTTCTTCCTATCGGATTAGCAAAATGAGTGCTTCGCCGCGCGCCCAGTTGACAAGGCTCTCGAGTGTCATTGCGCGACGGATCGTACCATTATTTGTAGGGTATGCAGTTTATGAAAGTTCAAGTACGCCGCCAATAAATGCATCATATACCCATTGAAACTGCATTTGAATGTTTTAAAACCGTGTTGGGAGAGGAATAAATTCTTCCTGTTTGAAAATATTAATATTTGTTGCGTTTGTTCGTAGTGTGTAATCCCTGCTAAAATCGGCCGCCCCCGTCCATATATTACGTGATCCGTCCTTTCGAATACGGCGCTAGACTGGTTTCCGATCCACATCTAAAAATCGGAACGGACGTGCCACTGAATGGGAAAGCCATCTTCGTAGGAAGAAATGCGACTGCGTATTAAACGCTATCAAGTACGCGCACGCACACGCTGTAACATGTTCCAAACACGCGCGCGTGTTGCTCGAAATTTGTTTGAAATACGGCGCAGCCGATGCGCGTCATAAAAAACTACGCTCAAAATTCTGATGCACGTGGCGATTTGTAGGAAGTGACGTCATTTGAACGTGATCAATTGATTTTCTTGCTTTATTTCCACAAACCGAAAATTAAGATCAGTAAATCGAAACATCCTGAACCTCAAAATTTACAAAACACTTTGGGAGGTTTTGGGAGATTTTATTAATGAATTACTTTGTAAGATGAGGGACCAGCTAAATTTGTATTTTCAAATTGTGCTTAAAAACAGTATCAACATTTTAGTGCACATGTAAATACATATCACAATATTTTGTCAGGCAATCAACTTTTGCAATATAAAGCAGATAAATTATGTGCTAAGTAATGTTTCGTGCCAATAGCGCCATGAAATTGGCCCCTGGAGTTCAGAAATGTTTTCCCTTTTTTTCAATACTTCATTGCACCATCACTGCTGTCCTCATCTTTTGCAATGTCAGTCGTCATCAAAGTCTTCATTATCTTTAAAGCCCCAAAATTTTACTTCACGAGCAGACAAGAAAAAGAAAACTAAAAGTGTTGAAAGCAAGGTAACAATCACATTTTATGGTATCTTTGTGGAAGAAAACTGCTAACTGAAGGTGTTTTAAGTTTTGAATATTTTTTGTTTACCTTTCATGCATTGGCTTAAATTTCTACAAGGCTCTTTATCAACATATTACTACGACTGTAATTGTGGGAAAATAAAACATGTTCCAAATTATTTAACACTTTATTAAACAGCTTCAACCCGCAAAGCATTATTATGACAATTCAGTGATTTCTTTAGAACGTATTGTACCTGTAGTTGATTGCACAACACATACAATGGAGAAATGAACTGATTGCATAATACACACAACGAGGGAATGGAATGACAAGAATGCGAGTCAAGTAGTGTAGATAACAAGGAAATACAATTAATTACTTGTACTGTAACACTTATGTAATGCTGCTGTTCCTAATTTTAAAAGTTTTCCAGTCACGTAAATAATGTCTTGAAGTTGCTGCTGGTGGGTATCACCATCATGCAATTTGGGAACGACTTTCACCTTCGCGGGTCCATCTCCTATTGGGAATGAGTGGACATGGGTTGGCTGCTCTCTTCCAAATGCCAAATACACCTCTTCGGGAGAATGATCTAGGGGAAAAAAACAATTAACTAATTTAAAAAATTGTTTAATATCCATATCTACATTCTTCAAAATCGATGCTTAGAATACAGACGTTAAAAAAAAATGTAGACGTTAAAACAAGCGTAATACAATTGTAGATCACTTGATGAATACCTGGTTGGCATTTGACGATTTGACGATTGTCATCCTGTTTATCCTCAAGCCTCAAATGTAGGTGCAGGTTGGGACAATATGTGCTGCATCTGAAATCTTCACTTCCTGACCCCTAATGCACCTGGTGGTTGGTGCCTTGTCCCCATCACTGTTGAACTGAAAAATGAATAACAAGTTAACATTAATAATAAATGGCACTGAGGGTTGAGAAGTTGATCAGAATGTTTTTCTTTTTTTGAAATGACTCATCAAGCATCGGTAAGTGCAAATTTGATGGAGATACCCACATTTTTGAGTGAGAAAACACTTAGTCTCATATGTTTTGTGCAAAAGGTCGTGAGACATGATGAACGGTATAAATACCGTACACGTTCGCCACTAATTCTTCCTAATAAAAAATAGTAATAATGTCATGATCATAAATGCCCCAGAAAGTGTAAGATTTGGTTAGGAAACACGATAAGAAAATATCAAGTTTTTCTTTGAAAACACTTAGGATTGTTTTTGTCATGCTCCATAGACTTAGTGCATGGAGTTTCAATTCGCGAACGTGCATGATAGTTTTTCCATGATCAACCACCAAATTCTCTCCGAATTTTTCGACCGTGACCGGTCGAGATGTCTTAAAACATGTAAAACGGGACGACTGTCGCCGTCACTTGTTCACTGTACCGAGTGTGTTTTTTAGTTGTGAATTTATGCCACTTAAACCACGAATTAGCAAACACGGACTGCTAGCAACATAAAGCTTACTATACTACTTTTACCTTCATTACTTTTACGAGTAATTTGTTGCTCATATATAATAGATATATATACACAGCAATCTTTCGCGATCCATCGATGAAAATCATGATTGTTGCTGGCCGGCCGGCGCCGCGCCATACACAAAAAGGACATTTCAGTCTGGCTCTCTGACATGACGTTAAAATGCCGTATATTTATATTTCACAGGCCTGGATCCCAGACTTAAGGGCCAATCATCAGAGTGGTCGATTTTATAGCAGGAAATGCACAAGAAAAATAACACATCGACGATTTAAATTTTGAAACTAGAAGAATTTATTCTATTAGAGCATAATGTTAAAACATTTTAAATGTTATGAGCTACAATTCTGATGGTTGCATAATGTATACATTGACAATGTGCTTCAATGTTCATAAACCACGCACCCCACAAATAATGGTATGGTCTGTCGCGAAGTAACAATCGGTTTCCTGTTTAATGCGACGCACTCGTTGTGAATCCGGGGGAAACAAAGTAGTTCTAGCGTCAAAAAACGACAAGAACGCGAAAAGGACCCTCATAATTTCTTTTTAACATGGATTTCTACTTTCAACAATAAATAAGGACTCAACTTGTTTCGGTCTGGTTAAGTATTAAAGTCCTACACGGACGACGAAATTCCGACTGACCTAATAGTGTTGCCGACAATGTAAACAACAAATGGACACACTATACAAGAAAAGACACATTTATGATGGTGTGTATCTTGAATGTATTACGTTTATTACATATTGTGTAATACATGTACATGTAGTATTGTTGTTTTATTTCTTATTTCTTTATTTATGTGTTTCTTGGGACGATCGCCCCATTGCTGACAAATTGCTGATACCTGCCTCTTGCTCCATTTTACGTAGAACCAGTGCGCTCAGTGGAACATGCATTGAACATTCAACATTTCCACCTGTATGATGGAATGGACAGCATTATGCTCCGTTAGTAGGCCTATTCAATTGTGCCAGTGAAGAGCAGTTACCCACTCCCATCGTGCTGGCGTTATCTTTTGTACAAACACAATGCTCATTGTACGTAGTATTTTGCATGCAACGATTTACCCAATGCACAACTGCGGCATTTCGAATGGACAATGTACACAGTCAGTTGAGAAGAAAACAACCTGTTTTGCCTAGAATATAAAAAAAAATGAGAATTGCATCTATGCTATGGCAAGTGCGTTTAGTGTTTTGCATTTTGTGTGCACACAATGGGAACTGGAAATAGTGGATTGGCCAATTGCATTCATGATGTGGGGTTTTGAGGCACTGTTAACAAAATGAGGTTAGAGTTTGGGGAAGTGCATTAAAGCGATTGAGAAAAACTGTTATTCAATTTAGCGCGAAAATGATTGACGATCCAGATCAACATTCAATCAGCCAATATCATCATTCAATTTAACTCCATGAGCATGCGATTTTTAAATTCATGTTAAGCAAAACAGTTTGAGTCGCTATTCAATTTAGAAAATCATACGAACAGCAATCAAATTCGCGCGGATATTCAGAGGTAATTGTAATAGGCATTCGATTTCGTGAATAGGCAAGCATTAATCTGACATCCGTGCAATGTTTTTCATCGACTACTAATGTACAAATTTTAAATGTTGTAGGTTTGAATAATTTATGCAAATTACATTCTTAAAATACAGGTTTAACAAGCAGAAATATCTCTCTCAGTACACTAACATATCACTTTGGTGGAAGGACCTGGTTCCAGAAGCTCAAACGTTGAAACAAGATATGGCAGCAGCTCGTGCTCGTTACACAAAAATATCCAATGTTGATCGCGGTCGTCTGATTGAAGCATTTGAAGGAAATGGTCAAGATTACCTAGAACTGGCAGACAACCTTGGCGTAAAGGGTTCAACAGCTAGATCTATAGTCGCTACGTATTTGGAAACGGGAAGATCTGAGAAACTTCCTAGGGGAGGGGCACGTAACGTGAAAATGGATGAGGAAATGAAGAATCACTTGCAAGAGATCCTGGACACCAATCCGCTTCTTACCCTCCTGCAAAGGAAGGAGAGTCTGAGAGCAAACCTCCCTCAAAAGCCGGAAGTTTCGACTTCGACCATAGCCAGGGCTCTAGATAGCATGTTGATGACCTTAAAGATTGCGGAGGATGTACCTGATGCAAGAAACGCCCCGCGTGTTCTCCAGAAACGGGTCGAGTATGCTGAATGGTTTCTCGAGCACGGAGTTCTTGCTATAATTGCGTGTTCATCGATGAAACTGGGTATAACATCTGGACTAGACGCACTCAAGGTAGGGCCCCAAGGGGCATTCCAGCAAGAATAGTTGTTCATGGGCAGCGGGGACGCAACTGCAACGTCACCTTTGCGGTGTCTGTTGCCATTAGTCTGGTTCATCATCGAGTTGCTTTCGAGACTGTGACCCGGGAGACATTCCAGCAGTTCCTTGCTGAGACAGTGGAGGAATGCAATGCATTGTTTCCTAGGGATGATCCGATCTTCCTCATATATGACAACGCCAGACCTCATGTGCGAGCAGAGCTATATATATGGTGCCGAAGTTAGGCCAAATGGTAGCACAAGAAACCTGTAAAATTTGTTATTCCACGAAAAACCTAAATATTGCGTTTGCTCTGGCAGTATTTCTAAGTGATGATATCCACTTTTGAGGTCGAAGGAGAAAAGGTAATTGTCTTTGTCGAGATACATTGCAGCCGTCTTTAAATCTTCGTATTTGATGGATTGTTTCCAAACGTGCATGCTAATCTCACATAAATCGAGAATTAATCTCTTTTTGCCGGAAGATTGGACCGACACGGACAGGGGGCTAACGTTTCTTGGCTTTTGTTTGCAATGGGCTATTCTACCTTCATTTAACAATTGCGAGATTGACTCGGTAACAAATACGGAGTGATTCAGAGCAGAACAATTGTTTTGATGCAAGGACATTGGTGGTAACGAAATAAATGGAATGGAATACACTTTTTTGATAACGTCCAGAACGAATGACTTACTGCAAATCTTTTGCCAAAAATTTAAATGTTTACGCAAGTTTCCTCTGATTAATTTTCCATCACTGCTTTGTTCAAATTCAAAGGTTTCTTTTGTCTCAGAAATACATTCAACATACTCATCTTTCAATATTTCTTGCTTGGTTGACACTTGGGCCGTTCCTTGTCTAGGTAGTTCTGGCATCTCTTGCCGATGTGACACATGGGGCTGGAGTAGAAGCGGATCGACCGGGGTGTGACAATGGGCATTCCTTTCGCCAATGTCCGCTAGCCCCACACGCGAAGCATGTCCCTGGTCTGGTCGTTTGTCTTGAGTGGCCGACTGGGGCAAATCTGTTGAAAACGTATGAGTTGTTGCTGGGCTGGGCTGAATACAAGCTTGATGTGGTGGTACTGTAGGGACGAAAACGGCTACTTCCTCGGTTAGATCTCAGGGTTTTGATCTTCTTGATTGCACGAGACTCCGCTCTTTTGATCCGTTTCTCGTCCTCTGAATCTGATGCAAGGTCATTGACGGCCTACTCTTTGACGGTTTGCCATCCGCCCTCGCTTGTGTCAGCTAGACGAATTAATTTTTGTCTATTTTTTTGACAGTTTGTTGTTTGCCGATTCAATCAGATTGCCGACTGCGCCGATGTCAGCAGCTTTGCAGGCTTCCAGGGCTTTGGCGAGAATTTCGAGGACTTCCCCATTGAACTCAAACTGTTTTTGATTTCCATCTCTCTTCCATTTGGTGCCAGTAGCGGTCTTTATTTTCTCGTTAATGGCGTGGTACGACTGCTGTTGGCTTTCTAGCATTTCAGCCCGTAGAGTTATGCACGAGTCTTTGATTGTCTTTTGTAATTCTTGTGTTGTGCACTGGAATGCTTGCAGTATGCGTTCTGTTGGTTCTGAAGAAGGCTCCATGGTTCGCTAAGGCTTTCGATGTTAACGTGGTGCCTGTCGATACGCAGATAGCACATACGTTGTTGTTGTTGTTGTTGTTGTTGTATATTTTATGGCATCTTCGGCAACTAAGGCCCTTTATGCCATCAACTATACGGTATTAGCTTTAACTATACTATATTATCAACTTGAGATGACGAAGAAGGAGTTGCAGTTATAGAAGTGGGAGGAAAACCCCCAGAGAAATGCCCAAGGGGGGGGGGGGGGGGGGGAACCCACGCGGTCAAGTAGGGACTGCAAACCCAATCCACATACACGCCCCGGATTCGAACCCGGGACGCCAGAGGTGAAAGGCGAGGAAAGAACCGCTACGCCAACCCGACCGCCCATAGATGGCACATATGTTGTTGTTGTTGTATATTTTATGGCATCTTCGGCAACTAAGGCCCTTTATGCCATCAACAGACGGTTTTAGCTTTAACTATATTATCAACTTGAGATGACGAAGAAGGAGTTGCAGTTTTAGAAGTGGGAGGAAAACCCCCAGAGAAATGCCCCAGGGGAAAACCCACGCGGTCAAGTAGGGACTGCAAACCCAATCCACATACACGCCCCGGATTCGAACCCGGGACCCCAGAGGTGAAAGGCGAGGAAAGAACCCGTACGCCAACCCGACCGCCCAGATGGCACATACCAACAATACCCCTGCTTCACACCTAAACCCATCCGCCAAGCGGAGTGATATACAATTAAGAACTGAATTTCCAATTCACTGCCCCGCTCAAACGAACGAAATTATATTAGTTCGGTAGAATTACAATCAAACTTCAATTCTCTCGTTTAATTGGTCAAGTGTTTCTGGCTCGTTCAAGCTTCTAACTACTTTATCTTTTAAAACAAAGTAACGAGTATTGCACCAAATCTGTCACAAATGGGAATCGAACAAGGGACATTCATAACATAAGTCTATCACTCTAACCACTACACCAAACGAACTCGCTGCAAGCTCATCACTTTTTAATGAATTCAACCCTAACCCTAAACTTGACACCTAACCCTTTTACCCCTACCCTAGTCTCTTCTCAAGACTTTCTCATATGGTCTGTAATAACAACGAATAATGCTCCAGGACCATTAATGTAGGCCAGAATCTCAAACATGCGAGCTAAATTGCGTTCTAACGACGGGAGTTAAGGGGTGGAGCTAGCTCCAAAGATAGCGCCTCGTCTGAAAGACCATGTTACTTCTTAAAAGTCTATTAAGTGCTCGTGGGGACATATAAAAGAAGAAGAGGGACATGGAATAACAAACCTGATTTTCGTCGCTGAGAAAGAGTTGTTGATTAGAGTTGTGTTTTGTTTCTGTTTGTTTTTCTCCTTAGAATCGCAGTCGATTAAGCAAAAATGAACTATACCGCAAGCGACAGTTACAAAGGAGAGGGAAGATACATCCAACGCTGGCTAGTCAGGCAATGTATCAATAAGCTTACATTTCGGGCAACCGATGTTGTTTTAGATGTGGGATGCGGTACGGGAGAGGAGACCAAATCAATTGCTGCTAGGGTTAAAAGCGTAACAGGTATAGAGTGCAATTTGGTCGATTTGAACTTGAGCCAAAACTACGGGTTTGTCATTTCGGCCAGTTTCGGCAATCATTTGCGCTGCGATATAACACTGATGTAAACGTGTAATAGACACATTTCTGGATGAAGTGAATTATAGCTCCACCGTGACCAGGATTCAAACCGCGGACCTTCTGCTTTAAACAGAAAGACGCCCTGTCGATTGAGCTAAGAAGCTGGTGATGTCGAAAAACGATATTGCAGTTGTTCCTTACTGGGATCTATTACGTGTAGTGAGCTTAACAAGCCACACAGAGGGATAACTCTTCAATGAGATAACCACCCCTTCCAGAGATCACTTCGGACCCAAAGCCCAGTCTGGCTTGCCCTAATTAAACTCCTCAAAACCATAAAGGGGCCAAGGTGTATTTTGCTAATGGGTCATTCCGTATGAAATCACCTAAATTTCAGAAAATTTGTCAGGGTCCGACTCAGATTTGGACAAAACGTTTTCTAAAAATACCTTAACCTATGTCGTGAACATGTACAACATTTTAGAGGCCAACTCCAACTCGTTGCTGAGATATGACCTCCAAAAAATTCATACCCTACCCACTTTTTCTCAATCATAGCTGGGTCATTCCATGTCAATTCAACGAGCTTTTGGACCTGACCCTCACAGATTGAAATGAAATTTGGTGTGCTGATTGGACTCCTTGAGAAACCCCGAGAACTAACATTTTATATCATTTGGTAAATAAATTTTTGAGATACGGGTCAACGAACTTTGACTAATTAGCATGACCTGCTATGTTTGGACAGTTATATCTCTACAGAGATAAACTTTACATCATTTTAAAGCTCTTGAAATGGCCTTCATTTTATAAAATTACATCAAAATTATATCTCGTACCACAAAATGCGTATTTGTCAAAATGCGTAATTATTTTTATTTGTTAGCTTAAGATGTAAGATGATTAACTTAACATTTCCATAAACATTAGTTAACATGTAAATAACATGTAAATAACATGTACATACACAGTTACATGTTATTTACATGGTATTTACAGTATTCACTAACTCCCTCTGAAAATTGTTCACATAACAAACGATCCCAAGACGAGCTCATATGAGGACACTTGATCGTGACCTTTTTTAGTATCTCCATCAAATGGTGGGGAAAATCTCTAAGAGACTGTGACCGTCACGGTTTCTGTTTACATTCAAAGAACTGCCTTTGCAACTGTACGCCAGTTGCTTTGACTCCAAACACTTCGTGTAAAATTGAGACCAATTTTTCAACAGTGTTGCGGTCACTCAAGGGGCGGAGTTTAACCTCCTCTCTAGCAGCCCCCTCTAGATGCTGGAACATAAAGTGCACTTTATCCTCGTTATTAAGAGGCCTAGATGCAATTGATGCGTGTAAATCACAAAGCCAGTCTTCCAAACTTATATCCTGCTCTCTACCAGTAAAGGATTAAATTTGATCTTTTTTTGAGATGGCATGAGCACATATGCAGGAGAACCAGATTCTTTCTTAATGTTCTATTTCCACACTCAGTTTGTCAATTCTGTCAAGTAAAAAGTCTACGTCGTCCTTAGTTGCCATGGTTAATTCTAATCAACAAAATCTATGTGGGGGACTACGAAACTCTTTTCATCTCAATAAGCCAATACACTATAATCTCATAATTGTAATACATACTTTAAAATTGTACAACTGTACCCAATCGGTGTACTAAACTGGATGAGTAGTATGCGTCGTAGTTCATCCGTGCAAAATCCACGTAGGCCTAAGTCAACCGAACCTCGACAATCAGTCCACGTCCAGCGGTCGGCACTCGTCCACTTATCCGATGTCACGACACGCCTGGAGTCCATCCTCTGATGATGCGAATCTTCCGTCCAATGACGCCGGGCGACGGGACAGTGGGTCTGGTAGCCTTGTATACTTGGGGTATGGATTTATAAAAAATAAAGTTGTCAAATCCTGCCGACTACGCCATGTGTAACCCTATGGGTTTAGATTGACCAGCAGCCGTTCTTAGCCCCCCTCGATGTTCTCGGTGGCTCCTCCCCTCGTTGTCTGGTAGCCTTGTTATGGCCCTGTTACGGCCGTGTTAAGCCTATCACTTTTTGGGGGTCCTGGTTGAATAAAACATTTGTTGTCGGACCTGAAACTCAGTTGCACCGTGCTCTTTCCCACCTTGAGTCCGCTTGGTTACAATACCCTTGTAATTTTATGAGTATTTTGAATCATGTTAATAAATGAGTGAGTTTTGTCTGGCTTACTTATGATAACTATGTGAAAAACAACTGAAACATTTTCTGTAATATATTATTTTTGGGGTATTTTATTATTTCCAAAAAAGGTCATGTCCATAATTGTTCATACCTTTAATAAAGCCACTCTTATTATCAATAGAAAAGCCTTTGTTTTTTTTATCACAGTCTCCAAACGGTTCCTGTTTCGGCTTACAAGGCCAAAGCATGTTTCCACCGGGATTTTCGCCCACTCCTTCTTCGCAAAAGACTCAAGGTCGTTGAGGTTGGAAGGCTTCCTTGCCATTACCCGAGTCTTGAGTTCCCTCCATAGATTCTCGATCGGGTTGAGATCCGGGCTGTGGCTCGGCCACTCCAGAACGTCCACATGGTTGTCCTCGAACCATTTTGTGACTGCCTTGGCAGTATGCTTGTATGCTATTTGGATCGTTGTCCTGCTAGTAGGTCCATGGCTGACCAAGCTGAATTTCTCAGCGGACTGCTTGATGTTTTCATCGATTATTTAATCTACTGCTCCTTTTTCTTGATCCCAACCACTTTGACGATATTCCCAGTCCCATTTGCCGATAAGCATCCTCACTAGTATGATGCTACCACCTCCATGCTTGACGGTTGGGACCGTATTATTTAGATTGTAC
>JBBELK010002102.1:0-41553 GCA_037783545.1 Henricia sp. BOLD:AAB3569 | reverse complement strand
ATGCAGATATCTTGTACCACTTTCAAATGGCAATGCAAAATCTGTTAGACCAATAGGAAACGAAGTCAAAGGTCACGACCATATTTTTTTGGATACACCACCCTAGGTCTAAGTGTAATACAGTTGACCACATGCAGATATCTTGTAACACTTTCAAATGGCAATGCAAAATCTGTTAGACCAATAGGAAACGAGGTCAAAGGTCACGACCATATTTTTTGGATACACCACCCTAGGTCCAAGTGTAATACAGTTGACCACATGCAGATATCTTGTAACACTTTCAAATGGCAAGGCAAAATCTGTTAGACCAATAGGAAACGAGGTCAAAGGTCACGACCATATTTTTTGGATACACCACCCTAGGTCCAAGTGTAATACAGTTGACCACATGCAGATATCTTGTACCACTTTCAAATGGCAAGGCAAAATCTGTTAGACCAATAGGAAACGAGGTCAAAGGTCACGACCATATTTTTTGGATACACCACCCTAGGTCCAAGTGTAATACAGTTGACCACATGCCAGATATCTTGTAACACTTTCAAATGGCAAGGCAAAATCTGTTAGACCAATAGGAAACGAGGTCAAAGGTCACGACCATATTTTTTGGATACACCACCCTAGGTCCAAGTGTAATACAGTTGACCACATCCAGATATCTTGTAACACTTTCAAATGGCAAGGCAAAATCTGTTAGACCAATAGGAAACGAGGTCAAAGGTCACGACCATATTTTTTGGATACACCACCCTAGGTCTAAGTGTAATACAGTTGACCACATGCAGATATCTTGTAACACTTTCAAATGGCAAGGCAAAATCTGTTAGACCAATAGGAAACGAGGTCAAAGGTCACGACCATATTTTTTGGATACACCACCCTAGGTCCAAGTGTAATACAGTTGACCACATCCAGATATCTTGTAACACTTTCAAATGGCAAGGCAAAATCTGTTAGACCAATAGGAAACGAGGTCAAAGGTCACGACCATATTTTTTGGATACACCACCCTAGGTCTAAGTGTAATACAGTTGACCACATGCAGATATCTTGTACCACTTTCAAATGGCAATGCAAAATCTGTTAGACCAATAGGAAACGAGGTCAAAGGTCACGACCATATTTTTTGGATACACCACCCTAGGTCCAAGTGTAATACAGTTGACCACATCCAGATATCTTGTAACACTTTCAAATGGCAAGGCAAAATCTGTTAGACCAATAGGAAACGAGGTCAAAGGTCACGACCATATTTTTTGGATACACCACCCTAGGTCCAAGTGTAATACAGTTGACCACATCCAGATATCTTGTAACACTTTCAAATGGCAAGGCAAAATCTGTTAGACCAATAGGAAACGAGGTCAAAGGTCACGACCATATTTTTTGGATACACCACCCTAGGTCCAAGTGTAATACAGTTGACCACATGCAGATATCTTGTAACACTTTCAAATGGCAAGGCAAAATCTGTTAGACCAATAGGAAACGAGGTCAAAGGTCACGACCATATTTTTTGGATACACCACCCTAGGTCCAAGTGTAATACAGTTGACCACATCCAGATATCTTGTAACACTTTCAAATGGCAAGGCAAAATCTGTTAGACCAATAGGAAACGAGGTCAAAGGTCACGACCATATTTTTTGGATACACCACCCTAGGTCCAAGTGTAATACAGTTGACCACATCCAGATATCTTGTAACACTTTCAAATGGCAAGGCAAAATCTGTTAGACCAATAGGAAACGAGGTCAAAGGTCACGACCATATTTTTTTGGATACACCACCCTAGGTCCAAGTGTAATACAGTTGACCACATGCAGATATCTTGTAACACTTTCAAATGGCAAGGCAAAATCTGTTAGACCAATAGGAAACGAGGTCAAAGGTCACGACCATATTTTTTTGGATACACCACCCTAGGTCTAAGTGTAATACAGTTGACCACATGCAGATATCTTGTACCACTTTCAAATGGCAAGGCAAAATCTGTTAGACCAATAGGAAACGAGGTCAAAGGTCACGACCATATTTTTTGGATACACCACCCTAGGTCCAAGTGTAATACAGTTGACCACATGCAGATATCTTGTAACACTTTCAAATGGCAAGGCAAAATCTGTTAGACCAATAGGAAACGAGGTCAAAGGTCACGACCATATTTTTTGGATACACCACCCTAGGTCTAAGTGTAATACAGTTGACCACATGCAGATATCTTGTACCACTTTCAAATGGCAATGCAAAATCTGTTAGACCAATAGGAAACGAGGTCAAAGGTCACGACCATATTTTTTGGATACACCACCCTAGGTCCAAGTGTAATACAGTTGACCACATCCAGATATCTTGTAACACTTTCAAATGGCAAGGCAAAATCTGTTAGACCAATAGGAAACGAGGTCAAAGGTCACGACCATATTTTTTGGATACACCACCCTAGGTCCAAGTGTAATACAGTTGACCACATCCAGATATCTTGTAACACTTTCAAATGGCAAGGCAAAATCTGTTAGACCAATAGGAAACGAGGTCAAAGGTCACGACCATATTTTTTGGATACACCACCCTAGGTCTAAGTGTAATACAGTTGACCACATGCAGATATCTTGTACCACTTTCAAATGGCAAGGCAAAATCTGTTAGACCAATAGGAAACGAGGTCAAAGGTCACGACCATATTTTTTGGATACACCACCCTAGGTCCAAGTGTAATACAGTTGACCACATCCAGATATCTTGTAACACTTTCAAATGGCAAGGCAAAATCTGTTAGACCAATAGGAAACGAGGTCAAAGGTCACGACCATATTTTTTGGATACACCACCCTAGGTCCAAGTGTAATACAGTTGACCACATGCAGATATCTTGTACCACTTTCAAATGGCAATGCAAAATCTGTTAGACCAATAGGAAACGAGGTCAAAGGTCACGACCATATTTTTTTGGATACACCACCCTAGGTCCAAGTGTAATACAGTTGACCACATGCAGATATCTTGTACCACTTTCAAATGGCAAGGCAAAATCTGTTAGACCAATAGGAAACGAGGTCAAAGGTCACGACCATATTTTTTGGATACACCACCCTAGGTCCAAGTGTAATACAGTTGACCACATGCAGATATCTTGTACCACTTTCAAATGGCAAGGCAAAATCTGTTAGACCAATAGGAAACGAGGTCAAAGGTCACGACCATATTTTTTGGATACACCACCCTAGGTCTAAGTGTAATACAGTTGACCACATGCAGATATCTTGTACCACTTTCAAATGGCAATGCAAAATCTGTTAGACCAATAGGAAACGAGGTCAAAGGTCACGACCATATTTTTTGGATACACCACCCTAGGTCCAAGTGTAATACAGTTGACCACATGCAGATATCTTGTAACACTTTCAAATGGCAAGGCAAAATCTGTTAGACCAATAGGAAACGAGGTCAAAGGTCACGACCATATTTTTTGGATACACCACCCTAGGTCCAAGTGTAATACAGTTGACCACATGCAGATATCTTGTACCACTTTCAAATGGCAATGCAAAATCTGTTAGACCAATAGGAAACGAGGTCAAAGGTCACGACCATATTTTTTGGATACACCACCCTAGGTCCAAGTGTAATACAGTTGACCACATGCAGATATCTTGTACCACTTTCAAATGGCAAGGCAAAATCTGTTAGACCAATAGGAAACGAGGTCAAAGGTCACGACCATATTTTTTGGATACACCACCCTAGGTCCAAGTGTAATACAGTTGACCACATGCAGATATCTTGTACCACTTTCAAATGGCAAGGCAAAATCTGTTAGACCAATAGGAAACGAGGTCAAAGGTCACGACCATATTTTTTGGATACACCACCCTAGGTCTAAGTGTAATACAGTTGACCACATGCAGATATCTTGTACCACTTTCAAATGGCAATGCAAAATCTGTTAGACCAATAGGAAACGAGGTCAAAGGTCACGACCATATTTTTTGGATACACCACCCTAGGTCCAAGTGTAATACAGTTGACCACATGCAGATATCTTGTAACACTTTCAAATGGCAAGGCAAAATCTGTTAGACCAATAGGAAACGAGGTCAAAGGTCACGACCATATTTTTTGGATACACCACCCTAGGTCCAAGTGTAATACAGTTGACCACATGCAGATATCTTGTACCACTTTCAAATGGCAAGGCAAAATCTGTTAGACCAATAGGAAACGAGGTCAAAGGTCACGACCATATTTTTTGGATACACCACCCTAGGTCCAAGTGTAATACAGTTGACCACATCCAGATATCTTGTAACACTTTCAAATGGCAAGGCAAAATCTGTTAGACCAATAGGAAACGAGGTCAAAGGTCACGACCATATTTTTTGGATACACCACCCTAGGTCCAAGTGTAATACAGTTGACCACATCCAGATATCTTGTAACACTTTCAAATGGCAAGGCAAAATCTGTTAGACCAATAGGAAACGAGGTCAAAGGTCACGACCATATTTTTTGGATACACCACCCTAGGTCTAAGTGTAATACAGTTGACCACATGCAGATATCTTGTACCACTTTCAAATGGCAAGGCAAAATCTGTTAGACCAATAGGAAACGAGGTCAAAGGTCACGACCATATTTTTTGGATACACCACCCTAGGTCCAAGTGTAATACAGTTGACCACATCCAGATATCTTGTAACACTTTCAAATGGCAAGGCAAAATCTGTTAGACCAATAGGAAACGAGGTCAAAGGTCACGACCATATTTTTTGGATACACCACCCTAGGTCCAAGTGTAATACAGTTGACCACATCCAGATATCTTGTAACACTTTCAAATGGCAAGGCAAAATCTGTTAGACCAATAGGAA
Organism: Henricia sp. BOLD:AAB3569; assembly: GCA_037783545.1. Lineage (NCBI taxonomy): Eukaryota > Metazoa > Echinodermata > Asteroidea > Spinulosida > Echinasteridae > Henricia > Henricia sp. BOLD:AAB3569. The sequence goes on along the minus strand of JBBELK010002102.1, from coordinate 36,679 downwards.
ACGAGGTCAAAGGTCACGACCATATTTTTTTGGATACACCACCCTAGGTCTAAGTGTAATACAGTTGACCACATGCAGATATCTTGTACCACTTTCAAATGGCAATGCAAAATCTGTTAGACCAATAGGAAACGAGGTCAAAGGTCACGACCATATTTTTTTGGATACACCACCCTAGGTCTAAGTGTAATACAGTTGACCACATGCAGATATCTTGTACCACTTTCAAATGGCAATGCAAAATCTGTTAGACCAATAGGAAACGAGGTCAAAGGTCACGACCATATTTTTTGGATACACCACCCTAGGTCCAAGTGTAATACAGTTGACCACATGCAGATATCTTGTACCACTTTCAAATGGCAAGGCAAAATCTGTTAGACCAATAGGAAACGAGGTCAAAGGTCACGACCATATTTTTTGGATACACCACCCTAGGTCTAAGTGTAATACAGTTGACCACATGCAGATATCTTGTACCACTTTCAAATGGCAATGCAAAATCTGTTAGACCAATAGGAAACGAGGTCAAAGGTCACGACCATATTTTTTGGATACACCACCCTAGGTCCAAGTGTAATACAGTTGACCACATCCAGATATCTTGTAACACTTTCAAATGGCAAGGCAAAATCTGTTAGACCAATAGGAAACGAGGTCAAAGGTCACGACCATATTTTTTGGATACACCACCCTAGGTCCAAGTGTAATACAGTTGACCACATCCAGATATCTTGTAACACTTTCAAATGGCAAGGCAAAATCTGTTAGACCAATAGGAAACGAGGTCAAAGGTCACGACCATATTTTTTGGATACACCACCCTAGGTCTAAGTGTAATACAGTTGACCACATGCAGATATCTTGTACCACTTTCAAATGGCAAGGCAAAATCTGTTAGACCAATAGGAAACGAGGTCAAAGGTCACGACCATATTTTTTGGATACACCACCCTAGGTCCAAGTGTAATACAGTTGACCACATCCAGATATCTTGTAACACTTTCAAATGGCAAGGCAAAATCTGTTAGACCAATAGGAAACGAGGTCAAAGGTCACGACCATATTTTTTGGATACACCACCCTAGGTCCAAGTGTAATACAGTTGACCACATCCAGATATCTTGTAACACTTTCAAATGGCAAGGCAAAATCTGTTAGACCAATAGGAAACGAGGTCAAAGGTCACGACCATATTTTTTTGGATACACCACCCTAGGTCTAAGTGTAATACAGTTGACCACATGCAGATATCTTGTACCACTTTCAAATGGCAATGCAAAATCTGTTAGACCAATAGGAAACGAGGTCAAAGGTCACGACCATATTTTTTTGGATACACCACCCTAGGTCTAAGTGTAATACAGTTGACCACATGCAGATATCTTGTACCACTTTCAAATGGCAATGCAAAATCTGTTAGACCAATAGGAAACGAGGTCAAAGGTCACGACCATATTTTTTTGGATACACCACCCTAGGTCCAAGTGTAATACAGTTGACCACATCCAGATATCTTGTAACACTTTCAAATGGCAAGGCAAAATCTGTTAGACCAATAGGAAACGAGGTCAAAGGTCACGACCATATTTTTTGGATACACCACCCTAGGTCCAAGTGTAATACAGTTGACCACATCCAGATATCTTGTAACACTTTCAAATGGCAAGGCAAAATCTGTTAGACCAATAGGAAACGAGGTCAAAGGTCACGACCATATTTTTTTGGATACACCACCCTAGGTCTAAGTGTAATACAGTTGACCACATGCAGATATCTTGTACCACTTTCAAATGGCAATGCAAAATCTGTTAGACCAATAGGAAACGAGGTCAAAGGTCACGACCATATTTTTTGGATACACCACCCTAGGTCCAAGTGTAATACAGTTGACCACATCCAGATATCTTGTAACACTTTCAAATGGCAAGGCAAAATCTGTTAGACCAATAGGAAACGAGGTCAAAGGTCACGACCATATTTTTTGGATACACCACCCTAGGTCCAAGTGTAATACAGTTGACCACATGCAGATATCTTGTAACACTTTCAAATGGCAAGGCAAAATCTGTTAGACCAATAGGAAACGAGGTCAAAGGTCACGACCATATTTTTTGGATACACCACCCTAGGTCTAAGTGTAATACAGTTGACCACATGCAGATATCTTGTACCACTTTCAAATGGCAAGGCAAAATCTGTTAGACCAATAGGAAACGAGGTCAAAGGTCACGACCATATTTTTTGGATACACCACCCTAGGTCCAAGTGTAATACAGTTGACCACATCCAGATATCTTGTAACACTTTCAAATGGCAAGGCAAAATCTGTTAGACCAATAGGAAACGAGGTCAAAGGTCACGACCATATTTTTTGGATACACCACCCTAGGTCCAAGTGTAATACAGTTGACCACATCCAGATATCTTGTAACACTTTCAAATGGCAAGGCAAAATCTGTTAGACCAATAGGAAACGAGGTCAAAGGTCACGACCATATTTTTTGGATACACCACCCTAGGTCTAAGTGTAATACAGTTGACCACATGCAGATATCTTGTACCACTTTCAAATGGCAAGGCAAAATCTGTTAGACCAATAGGAAACGAGGTCAAAGGTCACGACCATATTTTTTGGATACACCACCCTAGGTCCAAGTGTAATACAGTTGACCACATCCAGATATCTTGTAACACTTTCAAATGGCAAGGCAAAATCTGTTAGACCAATAGGAAACGAGGTCAAAGGTCACGACCATATTTTTTGGATACACCACCCTAGGTCCAAGTGTAATACAGTTGACCACATCCAGATATCTTGTAACACTTTCAAATGGCAAGGCAAAATCTGTTAGACCAATAGGAAACGAGGTCAAAGGTCACGACCATATTTTTTTGGATACACCACCCTAGGTCTAAGTGTAATACAGTTGACCACATGCAGATATCTTGTACCACATTCAAATGGCAATGCAAAATCTGTTAGACCAATAGGAAACGAGGTCAAAGGTCACGACCATATTTTTTTGGATACACCACCCTAGGTCTAAGTGTAATACAGTTGACCACATGCAGATATCTTGTACCACTTTCAAATGGCAATGCAAAATCTGTTAGACCAATAGGAAACGAGGTCAAAGGTCACGACCATATTTTTTGGATACACCACCCTAGGTCCAAGTGTAATACAGTTGACCACATGCAGATATCTTGTACCACTTTCAAATGGCAAGGCAAAATCTGTTAGACCAATAGGAAACGAGGTCAAAGGTCACGACCATATTTTTTGGATACACCACCCTAGGTCTAAGTGTAATACAGTTGACCACATGCAGATATCTTGTACCACTTTCAAATGGCAATGCAAAATCTGTTAGACCAATAGGAAACGAGGTCAAAGGTCACGACCATATTTTTTGGATACACCACCCTAGGTCCAAGTGTAATACAGTTGACCACATCCAGATATCTTGTAACACTTTCAAATGGCAAGGCAAAATCTGTTAGACCAATAGGAAACGAGGTCAAAGGTCACGACCATATTTTTTGGATACACCACCCTAGGTCCAAGTGTAATACAGTTGACCACATCCAGATATCTTGTAACACTTTCAAATGGCAAGGCAAAATCTGTTAGACCAATAGGAAACGAGGTCAAAGGTCACGACCATATTTTTTGGATACACCACCCTAGGTCTAAGTGTAATACAGTTGACCACATGCAGATATCTTGTACCACTTTCAAATGGCAAGGCAAAATCTGTTAGACCAATAGGAAACGAGGTCAAAGGTCACGACCATATTTTTTGGATACACCACCCTAGGTCCAAGTGTAATACAGTTGACCACATCCAGATATCTTGTAACACTTTCAAATGGCAAGGCAAAATCTGTTAGACCAATAGGAAACGAGGTCAAAGGTCACGACCATATTTTTTGGATACACCACCCTAGGTCCAAGTGTAATACAGTTGACCACATCCAGATATCTTGTAACACTTTCAAATGGCAAGGCAAAATCTGTTAGACCAATAGGAAACGAGGTCAAAGGTCACGACCATATTTTTTTGGATACACCACCCTAGGTCTAAGTGTAATACAGTTGACCACATGCAGATATCTTGTACCACTTTCAAATGGCAATGCAAAATCTGTTAGACCAATAGGAAACGAGGTCAAAGGTCACGACCATATTTTTTTGGATACACCACCCTAGGTCTAAGTGTAATACAGTTGACCACATGCAGATATCTTGTACCACTTTCAAATGGCAATGCAAAATCTGTTAGACCAATAGGAAACGAGGTCAAAGGTCACGACCATATTTTTTTGGATACACCACCCTAGGTCCAAGTGTAATCCCAGGTAGCAAGACAACGTTGGTCCAACGTTGGAAACTCGCAACACGTTGGACGCTGGAAAAACTTGTTGGACCAACGTTGGACCAACGTCGGAATTTATTGGGCTAGAATGTTGGAAACCTTACGTTGGTTTCACGTAATTCCAACGTTGTCTTTGTTGGGATTGCATGAATAAAAACTATTTTGGGAGCTGATATAATATATAAGTAAACAAACAAATCAAAAAAGCACTGCAGTTCCATTTACTCTGAAATTCACTTTAAATCTATGTCACACCACGCGTAAACATGGTAAAGACGTCCGTACCATACATGTACTTGTGTGGCGCGGAGACTGGTTTCCAGTCCTATATTTGTATCAGAATGTATGTCATGTACTGTGTACGTTTGAATGATTTGAATGGTTGGTTTGAATGGTTTATTAACCTCTGCGACCCCAGCATGTTTAACAATATTTAAAAAAATAACATTAATTATCAGAACTAAAAACTAAAATACGTGTTGAGCAAACAAAGTGTAGGGACTGGGAACCAGTTGCATGCTCTATATTTCCCTGGTTCCCGCATCCATTGCTGCACACTTGTACTGTGCATACTGCAGGTGTAGCAATGGGAACCAGTTTGGCTTGGATGCACATGTGGCATTTCTTCCAATTTGTGGCAGCTTGTATTCTCCCACGAAAATCGACTGATAAAGTGTGATCTGGCTGTCCTAACTAACGTTGTATTATATTTGCATGTTGCATCAGTTCTTCAGTACAATTGTGGGTATGTATCATGTCATGAATTTGTTCAGTTGTTTTGAAATTTGAAATTTTAAGGTCAGTATTTTACGCCAAATCTGACAAACGTTAAACATGTTAAACATGTATGTATAACACTTAAGGAGTTAGGTCAACTCGACCGTTTACCAGCACGTGGCTTGTAGTTCTATTTCATTTGTGTATATAACGCGAAACCCTTTGTCCATTCTCTACCGTTGTCCAACTCGACCGTCTTGCGTTCGAAAACGAGTAAAGTCAGACTCGTTTTGCTCTTGCAAAGTCAAACTTTTTGCAAAGAGTCTTATAATTGATCTTACAATTTTGTTCTTGTGTTTTTCACCAGAATCAGTCCGACGACATGCTGGATACGAAAATGCTAGCCGAGAGGCCATTCAAGAAGCTGCAGCTAATCATCTGCGCAACAGATTCGACCTATAGATGGCCGTGGAACAGCAAGAAAGTCAATGTGTAAATCTTCAGGATCTACAGACGGGTACTACTACAGGATCTACAGGTACTACTTCAGGATCTACATGTACAGGAGAGTAGGAGCCTGCATGTGCCGGCACAAGAGAGTCAGCAGGGACTTGGAAATATGTGACGTCACCGCGCGCGCACTGGGTACACCAATACTGGTCAGTTTCACAACGGATTTCTGCCGTATGCGAAGTGGCGCATCATGAGAAATGCGCTATAAAACATCACACGAGCCGCTTCGGAAAATCACCTTGTGCTGTATATATTTTAATAGCGCTGTTACAGTTGTGCGTACAACAGACATGACGGATGAAAAATCGACGTTCGAGTAGACCTTGGATAAACTCTTCAGTCATCCATCAATTTGATGTACAGAACTTTAGTTTGATTTTTCTTCTCGACGTACATTAAGCTGATCTTTGGGACAGTTCACATTGAAAACATTAATTTATTTTTTTATTAATACGAATCTAGGTTAGTTGAAATAGTTCTGTAGAAAAAAATTGATGTGAACAAACCCTGACCATGTTTGTTTCTTCGTCCATGCCCTGACGTAGAGCAATTTTCTCTTTGTTTTAATTGTGCAACAAGTTTACAGTGTATGGTTGTAGTTATGCAATTGAATTGAACCTCAATAATAGGAGCAATATTAATACAACATCCTGCTCATCGGACAATTGTTGGTCTTTTTTTCTTGAGAATACAAGTTTATCTCATTTGTAAAATTCTAGATTCATCTTATTAACGCGGTTTGAATGTACCGGTAGATAACTGTATTTTATGGACGTTCCTTTCAAGCAGATAAACTGAGTAGACCATAGGCGTGTATTTTTAAAAATGATATTCCTTTTGGTAAATATTTCAGCTAATGGAAGAAAAAAAACGTGCATAATTTTCTGACCAATGTAGCTATGTATTTTTTTTTTATAAATTGAGGTTTACTAGAATTCCAGTCTTTGTTTCTTCTGGTGGCAATTAATGTATATGGCAGTTGGAAATGCGTTGGAAATTCGTTGGATGTTTGTTGGATTTGCATCCAGTTTCGTGGATGTCGTGGGATTAACGTGAATCCAACGTTGGAGCAACGTTGGATCCAACGATGCTGCAACGTTGTCTCAACGTGCAAAATAACGTTGGTCCAACGTTGCCAGACAACGTTGATCCAACGTTGTGATTAGGATTTGACAACGTTGGATCAACGTTGGACCAACGTTGTCTTGCTACCTGGGATACAGTTGACCACATCCAGATATCTTGTAACACTTTCAAATGGCAAGGCAAAATCTGTTAGACCAATAGGAAACGAGGTCAAAGGTCACGACCATATTTTTTGGATACACCACCCTAGGTCCAAGTGTAATACAGTTGACCACATCCAGATATCTTGTAACACTTTCAAATGGCAAGGCAAAATCTGTTAGACCAATAGGAAACGAGGTCAAAGGTCACGACCATATTTTTTTGGATACACCACCCTAGGTCTAAGTGTAATACAGTTGACCACATGCAGATATCTTGTACCACTTTCAAATGGCAATGCAAAATCTGTTAGACCAATAGGAAACGAGGTCAAAGGTCACGACCATATTTTTTTGGATACACCACCCTAGGTCTAAGTGTAATACAGTTGACCACATGCAGATATCTTGTACCACTTTCAAATGGCAATGCAAAATCTGTTAGACCAATAGGAAACGAGGTCAAAGGTCACGACCATATTTTTTTGGATACACCACCCTAGGTCCAAGTGTAATACAGTTGACCACATCCAGATATCTTGTAACACTTTCAAATGGCAAGGCAAAATCTGTTAGACCAATAGGAAACGAGGTCAAAGGTCACGACCATATTTTTTGGATACACCACCCTAGGTCCAAGTGTAATACAGTTGACCACATCCAGATATCTTGTAACACTTTCAAATGGCAAGGCAAAATCTGTTAGACCAATAGGAAACGAGGTCAAAGGTCACGACCATATTTTTTTGGATACACCACCCTAGGTCTAAGTGTAATACAGTTGACCACATGCAGATATCTTGTACCACTTTCAAATGGCAATGCAAAATCTGTTAGACCAATAGGAAACGAGGTCAAAGGTCACGACCATATTTTTTTGGATACACCACCCTAGGTCTAAGTGTAATACAGTTGACCACATGCAGATATCTTGTACCACTTTCAAATGGCAATGCAAAATCTGTTAGACCAATAGGAAACGAGGTCAAAGGTCACGACCATATTTTTTTGGATACACCACCCTAGGTCTAAGTGTAATACAGTTGACCACATGCAGATATCTTGTACCACTTTCAAATGGCAATGCAAAATCTGTTAGACCAATAGGAAACGAGGTCAAAGGTCACGACCATATTTTTTGGATACACCACCCTAGGTCCAAGTGTAATACAGTTGACCACATGCAGATATCTTGTACCACTTTCAAATGGCAAGGCAAAATCTGTTAGACCAATAGGAAACGAGGTCAAAGGTCACGACCATATTTTTTGGATACACCACCCTAGGTCTAAGTGTAATACAGTTGACCACATGCAGATATCTTGTACCACTTTCAAATGGCAATGCAAAATCTGTTAGACCAATAGGAAACGAGGTCAAAGGTCACGACCATATTTTTTGGATACACCACCCTAGGTCCAAGTGTAATACAGTTGACCACATCCAGATATCTTGTAACACTTTCAAATGGCAAGGCAAAATCTGTTAGACCAATAGGAAACGAGGTCAAAGGTCACGAGCATATTTTTTGGATACACCACCCTAGGTCCAAGTGTAATACAGTTGACCACATCCAGATATCTTGTAACACTTTCAAATGGCAAGGCAAAATCTGTTAGACCAATAGGAAACGAGGTCAAAGGTCACGACCATATTTTTTGGATACACCACCCTAGGTCTAAGTGTAATACAGTTGACCACATGCAGATATCTTGTACCACTTTCAAATGGCAAGGCAAAATCTGTTAGACCAATAGGAAACGAGGTCAAAGGTCACGACCATATTTTTTGGATACACCACCCTAGGTCCAAGTGTAATACAGTTGACCACATCCAGATATCTTGTAACACTTTCAAATGGCAAGGCAAAATCTGTTAGACCAATAGGAAACGAGGTCAAAGGTCACGACCATATTTTTTGGATACACCACCCTAGGTCCAAGTGTAATACAGTTGACCACATGCAGATATCTTGTACCACTTTCAAATGGCAATGCAAAATCTGTTAGACCAATAGGAAACGAGGTCAAAGGTCACGACCATATTTTTTTGGATACACCACCCTAGGTCTAAGTGTAATACAGTTGACCACATGCAGATATCTTGTACCACTTTCAAATGGCAATGCAAAATCTGTTAGACCAATAGGAAACGAGGTCAAAGGTCACGACCATATTTTTTGGATACACCACCCTAGGTCCAAGTGTAATACAGTTGACCACATCCAGATATCTTGTAACACTTTCAAATGGCAAGGCAAAATCTGTTAGACCAATAGGAAACGAGGTCAAAGGTCACGACCATATTTTTTGGATACACCACCCTAGGTCCAAGTGTAATACAGTTGACCACATGCAGATATCTTGTAACACTTTCAAATGGCAAGGCAAAATCTGTTAGACCAATAGGAAACGAGGTCAAAGGTCACGACCATATTTTTTGGATACACCACCCTAGGTCTAAGTGTAATACAGTTGACCACATGCAGATATCTTGTACCACTTTCAAATGGCAAGGCAAAATCTGTTAGACCAATAGGAAACGAGGTCAAAGGTCACGACCATATTTTTTGGATACACCACCCTAGGTCCAAGTGTAATACAGTTGACCACATCCAGATATCTTGTAACACTTTCAAATGGCAAGGCAAAATCTGTTAGACCAATAGGAAACGAGGTCAAAGGTCACGACCATATTTTTTGGATACACCACCCTAGGTCCAAGTGTAATACAGTTGACCACATCCAGATATCTTGTAACACTTTCAAATGGCAAGGCAAAATCTGTTAGACCAATAGGAAACGAGGTCAAAGGTCACGACCATATTTTTTGGATACACCACCCTAGGTCTAAGTGTAATACAGTTGACCACATGCAGATATCTTGTACCACTTTCAAATGGCAAGGCAAAATCTGTTAGACCAATAGGAAACGAGGTCAAAGGTCACGACCATATTTTTTGGATACACCACCCTAGGTCCAAGTGTAATACAGTTGACCACATCCAGATATCTTGTAACACTTTCAAATGGCAAGGCAAAATCTGTTAGACCAATAGGAAACGAGGTCAAAGGTCACGACCATATTTTTTGGATACACCACCCTAGGTCCAAGTGTAATACAGTTGACCACATCCAGATATCTTGTAACACTTTCAAATGGCAAGGCAAAATCTGTTAGACCAATAGGAAACGAGGTCAAAGGTCACGACCATATTTTTTTGGATACACCACCCTAGGTCTAAGTGTAATACAGTTGACCACATGCAGATATCTTGTACCACTTTCAAATGGCAATGCAAAATCTGTTAGACCAATAGGAAACGAGGTCAAAGGTCACGACCATATTTTTTTGGATACACCACCCTAGGTCTAAGTGTAATACAGTTGACCACATGCAGATATCTTGTACCACTTTCAAATGGCAATGCAAAATCTGTTAGACCAATAGGAAACGAGGTCAAAGGTCACGACCATATTTTTTGGATACACCACCCTAGGTCCAAGTGTAATACAGTTGACCACATGCAGATATCTTGTACCACTTTCAAATGGCAAGGCAAAATCTGTTAGACCAATAGGAAACGAGGTCAAAGGTCACGACCATATTTTTTGGATACACCACCCTAGGTCTAAGTGTAATACAGTTGACCACATGCAGATATCTTGTACCACTTTCAAATGGCAATGCAAAATCTGTTAGACCAATAGGAAACGAGGTCAAAGGTCACGACCATATTTTTTGGATACACCACCCTAGGTCCAAGTGTAATACAGTTGACCACATCCAGATATCTTGTAACACTTTCAAATGGCAAGGCAAAATCTGTTAGACCAATAGGAAACGAGGTCAAAGGTCACGACCATATTTTTTGGATACACCACCCTAGGTCTAAGTGTAATACAGTTGACCACATGCAGATATCTTGTACCACTTTCAAATGGCAAGGCAAAATCTGTTAGACCAATAGGAAACGAGGTCAAAGGTCACGACCATATTTTTTGGATACACCACCCTAGGTCCAAGTGTAATACAGTTGACCACATCCAGATATCTTGTAACACTTTCAAATGGCAAGGCAAAATCTGTTAGACCAATAGGAAACGAGGTCAAAGGTCACGACCATATTTTTTGGATACACCACCCTAGGTCCAAGTGTAATACAGTTGACCACATCCAGATATCTTGTAACACTTTCAAATGGCAAGGCAAAATCTGTTAGACCAATAGGAAACGAGGTCAAAGGTCACGACCATATTTTTTTGGATACACCACCCTAGGTCTAAGTGTAATACAGTTGACCACATGCAGATATCTTGTACCACTTTCAAATGGCAATGCAAAATCTGTTAGACCAATAGGAAACGAGGTCAAAGGTCACGACCATATTTTTTTGGATACACCACCCTAGGTCTAAGTGTAATACAGTTGACCACATGCAGATATCTTGTACCACTTTCAAATGGCAATGCAAAATCTGTTAGACCAATAGGAAACGAGGTCAAAGGTCACGACCATATTTTTTGGATACACCACCCTAGGTCCAAGTGTAATACAGTTGACCACATCCAGATATCTTGTAACACTTTCAAATGGCAAGGCAAAATCTGTTAGACCAATAGGAAACGAGGTCAAAGGTCACGACCATATTTTTTTGGATACACCACCCTAGGTCTAAGTGTAATACAGTTGACCACATGCAGATATCTTGTACCACTTTCAAATGGCAATGCAAAATCTGTTAGACCAATAGGAAACGAGGTCAAAGGTCACGACCATATTTTTTGGATACACCACCCTAGGTCCAAGTGTAATACAGTTGACCACATCCAGATATCTTGTAACACTTTCAAATGGCAAGGCAAAATCTGTTAGACCAATAGGAAACGAGGTCAAAGGTCACGACCATATTTTTTGGATACACCACCCTAGGTCCAAGTGTAATACAGTTGACCACATGCAGATATCTTGTAACACTTTCAAATGGCAAGGCAAAATCTGTTAGACCAATAGGAAACGAGGTCAAAGGTCACGACCATATTTTTTGGATACACCACCCTAGGTCTAAGTGTAATACAGTTGACCACATGCAGATATCTTGTACCACTTTCAAATGGCAAGGCAAAATCTGTTAGACCAATAGGAAACGAGGTCAAAGGTCACGACCATATTTTTTGGATACACCACCCTAGGTCCAAGTGTAATACAGTTGACCACATCCAGATATCTTGTAACACTTTCAAATGGCAAGGCAAAATCTGTTAGACCAATAGGAAACGAGGTCAAAGGTCACGACCATATTTTTTGGATACACCACCCTAGGTCCAAGTGTAATACAGTTGACCACATCCAGATATCTTGTAACACTTTCAAATGGCAAGGCAAAATCTGTTAGACCAATAGGAAACGAGGTCAAAGGTCACGACCATATTTTTTGGATACACCACCCTAGGTCTAAGTGTAATACAGTTGACCACATGCAGATATCTTGTACCACTTTCAAATGGCAAGGCAAAATCTGTTAGACCAATAGGAAACGAGGTCAAAGGTCACGACCATATTTTTTGGATACACCACCCTAGGTCCAAGTGTAATACAGTTGACCACATCCAGATATCTTGTAACACTTTCAAATGGCAAGGCAAAATCTGTTAGACCAATAGGAAACGAGGTCAAAGGTCACGACCATATTTTTTGGATACACCACCCTAGGTCCAAGTGTAATACAGTTGACCACATCCAGATATCTTGTAACACTTTCAAATGGCAAGGCAAAATCTGTTAGACCAATAGGAAACGAGGTCAAAGGTCACGACCATATTTTTTTGGATACACCACCCTAGGTCTAAGTGTAATACAGTTGACCACATGCAGATATCTTGTACCACATTCAAATGGCAATGCAAAATCTGTTAGACCAATAGGAAACGAGGTCAAAGGTCACGACCATATTTTTTTGGATACACCACCCTAGGTCTAAGTGTAATACAGTTGACCACATGCAGATATCTTGTACCACTTTCAAATGGCAATGCAAAATCTGTTAGACCAATAGGAAACGAGGTCAAAGGTCACGACCATATTTTTTGGATACACCACCCTAGGTCCAAGTGTAATACAGTTGACCACATGCAGATATCTTGTACCACTTTCAAATGGCAAGGCAAAATCTGTTAGACCAATAGGAAACGAGGTCAAAGGTCACGACCATATTTTTTGGATACACCACCCTAGGTCTAAGTGTAATACAGTTGACCACATGCAGATATCTTGTACCACTTTCAAATGGCAATGCAAAATCTGTTAGACCAATAGGAAACGAGGTCAAAGGTCACGACCATATTTTTTGGATACACCACCCTAGGTCCAAGTGTAATACAGTTGACCACATCCAGATATCTTGTAACACTTTCAAATGGCAAGGCAAAATCTGTTAGACCAATAGGAAACGAGGTCAAAGGTCACGACCATATTTTTTGGATACACCACCCTAGGTCCAAGTGTAATACAGTTGACCACATCCAGATATCTTGTAACACTTTCAAATGGCAAGGCAAAATCTGTTAGACCAATAGGAAACGAGGTCAAAGGTCACGACCATATTTTTTGGATACACCACCCTAGGTCTAAGTGTAATACAGTTGACCACATGCAGATATCTTGTACCACTTTCAAATGGCAAGGCAAAATCTGTTAGACCAATAGGAAACGAGGTCAAAGGTCACGACCATATTTTTTGGATACACCACCCTAGGTCCAAGTGTAATACAGTTGACCACATCCAGATATCTTGTAACACTTTCAAATGGCAAGGCAAAATCTGTTAGACCAATAGGAAACGAGGTCAAAGGTCACGACCATATTTTTTGGATACACCACCCTAGGTCCAAGTGTAATACAGTTGACCACATCCAGATATCTTGTAACACTTTCAAATGGCAAGGCAAAATCTGTTAGACCAATAGGAAACGAGGTCAAAGGTCACGACCATATTTTTTTGGATACACCACCCTAGGTCTAAGTGTAATACAGTTGACCACATGCAGATATCTTGTACCACTTTCAAATGGCAATGCAAAATCTGTTAGACCAATAGGAAACGAGGTCAAAGGTCACGACCATATTTTTTTGGATACACCACCCTAGGTCTAAGTGTAATACAGTTGACCACATGCAGATATCTTGTACCACTTTCAAATGGCAATGCAAAATCTGTTAGACCAATAGGAAACGAGGTCAAAGGTCACGACCATATTTTTTTGGATACACCACCCTAGGTCCAAGTGTAATACAGTTGACCACATCCAGATATCTTGTAACACTTTCAAATGGCAAGGCAAAATCTGTTAGACCAATAGGAAACGAGGTCAAAGGTCACGACCATATTTTTTGGATACACCACCCTAGGTCCAAGTGTAATACAGTTGACCACATCCAGATATCTTGTAACACTTTCAAATGGCAAGGCAAAATCTGTTAGACCAATAGGAAACGAGGTCAAAGGTCACGACCATATTTTTTTGGATACACCACCCTAGGTCTAAGTGTAATACAGTTGACCACATGCAGATATCTTGTACCACTTTCAAATGGCAATGCAAAATCTGTTAGACCAATAGGAAACGAGGTCAAAGGTCACGACCATATTTTTTTGGATACACCACCCTAGGTCTAAGTGTAATACAGTTGACCACATGCAGATATCTTGTACCACTTTCAAATGGCAATGCCAAATCTGTTAGACCAATAGGAAACGAGGTCAAAGGTCACGACCATATTTTTTTGGATACACCACCCTAGGTCTAAGTGTAATACAGTTGACCACATGCAGATATCTTGTACCACTTTCAAATGGCAATGCAAAATCTGTTAGACCAATAGGAAACGAGGTCAAAGGTCACGACCATATTTTTTGGATACACCACCCTAGGTCCAAGTGTAATACAGTTGACCACATGCAGATATCTTGTACCACTTTCAAATGGCAATGCAAAATCTGTTAGACCAATAGGAAACGAGGTCAAAGGTCACGACCATATTTTTTGGATACACCACCCTAGGTCCAAGTGTAATACAGTTGACCACATCCAGATATCTTGTAACACTTTCAAATGGCAAGGCAAAATCTGTTAGACCAATAGGAAACGAGGTCAAAGGTCACGAGCATATTTTTTGGATACACCACCCTAGGTCCAAGTGTAATACAGTTGACCACATGCAGATATCTTGTACCACTTTCAAATGGCAAGGCAAAATCTGTTAGACCAATAGGAAACGAGGTCAAAGGTCACGACCATATTTTTTGGATACACCACCCTAGGTCCAAGTGTAATACAGTTGACCACATCCAGATATCTTGTAACACTTTCAAATGGCAAGGCAAAATCTGTTAGACCAATAGGAAACGAGGTCAAAGGTCACGACCATATTTTTTGGATACACCACCCTAGGTCCAAGTGTAATACAGTTGACCACATCCAGATATCTTGTAACACTTTCAAATGGCAAGGCAAAATCTGTTAGACCAATAGGAAACGAGGTCAAAGGTCACGACCATATTTTTTTGGATACACCACCCTAGGTCTAAGTGTAATACAGTTGACCACATGCAGATATCTTGTACCACTTTCAAATGGCAATGCAAAATCTGTTAGACCAATAGGAAACGAGGTCAAAGGTCACGACCATATTTTTTTGGATACACCACCCTAGGTCTAAGTGTAATACAGTTGACCACATGCAGATATCTTGTACCACTTTCAAATGGCAATGCAAAATCTGTTAGACCAATAGGAAACGAGGTCAAAGGTCACGACCATATTTTTTTGGATACACCACCCTAGGTCCAAGTGTAATACAGTTGACCACATCCAGATATCTTGTAACACTTTCAAATGGCAAGGCAAAATCTGTTAGACCAATAGGAAACGAGGTCAAAGGTCACGACCATATTTTTTGGATACACCACCCTAGGTCCAAGTGTAATACAGTTGACCACATCCAGATATCTTGTAACACTTTCAAATGGCAAGGCAAAATCTGTTAGACCAATAGGAAACGAGGTCAAAGGTCACGACCATATTTTTTTGGATACACCACCCTAGGTCTAAGTGTAATACAGTTGACCACATGCAGATATCTTGTACCACTTTCAAATGGCAATGCAAAATCTGTTAGACCAATAGGAAACGAGGTCAAAGGTCACGACCATATTTTTTTGGATACACCACCCTAGGTCTAAGTGTAATACAGTTGACCACATGCAGATATCTTGTACACTTTCAAATGGCAATGCAAATCTGTTAGACCAATAGGAAACGAGGTCAAAGGTCACGACCATATTTTTTGGATACACCACCCTAGGTCTAAGTGTAATACAGTTGACCACATGCAGATATCTTGTACCACTTTCAAATGGCAATGCAAAATCTGTTAGACCAATAGGAAACGAGGTCAAAGGTCACGACCATATTTTTTGGATACACCACCCTAGTCCAAGTGTAATACAGTTGACCACATGCAGATATCTTGTACCACTTTCAAATGGCAAGGCAAAATCTGTTAGACCAATAGGAAACGAGGTCAAAGGTCACGACCATCTTTTTTGGATACACCACCCTAGGTCTAAGTGTAATACAGTTGACCACATGCAGATATCTTGTACCACTTTCAAATGGCAATGCAAAATCTGTTAGACCAATAGGAAACGAGGTCAAAGGTCACGACCATATTTTTTGGATACACCACCCTAGGTCCAAGTGTAATACAGTTGACCACATCCAGATATCTTGTAACACTTTCAAATGGCAAGGCAAAATCTGTTAGACCAATAGGAAACGAGGTCAAAGGTCACGAGCATATTTTTTGGATACACCACCCTAGGTCCAAGTGTAATACAGTTGACCACATCCAGATATCTTGTAACACTTTCAAATGGCAAGGCAAAATCTGTTAGACCAATAGGAAACGAGGTCAAAGGTCACGACCATATTTTTTGGATACACCACCCTAGGTCTAAGTGTAATACAGTTGACCACATGCAGATATCTTGTACCACTTTCAAATGGCAAGGCAAAATCTGTTAGACCAATAGGAAACGAGGTCAAAGGTCACGACCATATTTTTTGATACACCACCCTAGGTCCAAGTGTAATACAGTTGACCACATCCAGATATCTTGTAACACTTTCAAATGGCAAGGCAAAATCTGTTAGACCAATAGGAAACGAGGTCAAAGGTCACGACCATATTTTTTTGGATACACCACCCTAGGTCTAAGTGTAATACAGTTGACCACATGCAGATATCTTGTACCACTTTCAAATGGCAATGCAAAATCTGTTAGACCAATAGGAAACGAGTCAAAGGTCACGACCATATTTTTTTGGATACACCACCCTAGGTCTAAGTGTAATACAGTTGACCACATGCAGATATCTTGTACCACTTTCAAATGGCAATGCAAAATCTGTTAGACCAATAGGAAACGAGGTCAAAGGTCACGACCATATTTTTTGGATACACCACCCTAGGTCCAAGTGTAATACAGTTGACCACATCCAGATATCTTGTAACACTTTCAAATGGCAAGGCAAAATCTGTTAGACCAATAGGAAACGAGGTCAAAGGTCACGACCATATTTTTTGGATACACCACCCTAGGTCCAGGTGTAATACAGTTGACCACATCCAGATATCTTGTAACACTTTCAAATGGCAAGGCAAAATCTGTTAGACCAATAGGAAACGAGGTCAAAGGTCACGACCATATTTTTTGGATACACCACCCTAGGTCTAAGTGTAATACAGTTGACCACATGCAGATATCTTGTACCACTTTCAAATGGCAATGCAAAATCTGTTAGACCAATAGGAAACGAGGTCAAAGGTCACGACCATATTTTTTTGGATACACCACCCTAGGTCTAAGTGTAATACAGTTGACCACATGCAGATATCTTGTACCACTTTCAAATGGCAATGCAAAATCTGTTAGACCAATAGGAAACGAGGTCAAAGGTCACGACCATATTTTTTGGATACACCACCCTAGGTCCAAGTGTAATACAGTTGACCACATGCAGATATCTTGTAACACTTTCAAATGGCAAGGCAAAATCTGTTAGACCAATAGGAAACGAGGTCAAAGGTCACGACCATATTTTTTGGATACACCACCCTAGGTCTAAGTGTAATACAGTTGACCACATGCAGATATCTTGTACCACTTTCAAATGGCAATGCAAAATCTGTTAGACCAATAGGAAACGAGGTCAAAGGTCACGACCATATTTTTTGGATACACCACCCTAGGTCCAAGTGTAATACAGTTGACCACATCCAGATATCTTGTAACACTTTCAAATGGCAAGGCAAAATCTGTTAGACCAATAGGAAACGAGGTCAAAGGTCACGACCATATTTTTTGGATACACCACCCTAGGTCCAAGTGTAATACAGTTGACCACATCCAGATATCTTGTAACACTTTCAAATGGCAAGGCAAAATCTGTTAGACCAATAGGAAACGAGGTCAAAGGTCACGACCATATTTTTTGGATACACCACCCTAGGTCTAAGTGTAATACAGTTGACCACATGCAGATATCTTGTACCACTTTCAAATGGCAAGGGCAAAATCTGTTAGACCAATAGGAAACGAGGTCAAAGGTCACGACCATATTTTTTGGATACACCACCCTAGGTCCAAGTGTAATACAGTTGACCACATCCAGATATCTTGTAACACTTTCAAATGGCAAGGCAAAATCTGTTAGACCAATAGGAAACGAGGTCAAAGGTCACGACCATATTTTTTGGATACACCACCCTAGGTCCAAGTGTAATACAGTTGACCACATCCAGATATCTTGTAACACTTTCAAATGGCAAGGCAAAATCTGTTAGACCAATAGGAAACGAGGTCAAAGGTCACGACCATATTTTTTGGATACACCACCCTAGGTCTAAGTGTAATACAGTTGACCACATGCCAGATATCTTGTACCACTTTCAAATGGCAAGGCAAAATCTGTTAGACCAATAGGAAACGAGGTCAAAGGTCACGACCATATTTTTTGGATACACCACCCTAGGTCAAGTGTAATACAGTTGACCACATGCCAGATATCTTGTACCACTTTCAAATGGCAAGGCAAAATCTGTTAGACCAATAGGAAACGAGGTCAAAGGTCACGACCATATTTTTTGGATACACCACCCTAGGTCTAAGTGTAATACAGTTGACCACATGCAGATATCTTGTACCACTTTCAAATGGCAATGCAAAATCTGTTAGACCAATAGGAAACGAGGTCAAAGGTCACGACCATATTTTTTTGGATACACCACCCTAGGTCTAAGTGTAATACAGTTGACCACATGCAGATATCTTGTACCACTTTCAAATGGCAATGCAAAATCTGTTAGACCAATAGGAAACGAGGTCAAAGGTCACGACCATATTTTTTGGATACACCACCCTAGGTCCAAGTGTAATACAGTTGACCACATGCAGATATCTTGTACACTTTCAAATGGCAAGGCAAAATCTGTTAGACCAATAGGAAACGAGGTCAAAGGTCACGACCATATTTTTTGGATACACCACCCTAGGTCCAAGTGTAATACAGTTGACCACATCCAGATATCTTGTAACACTTTCAAATGGCAAGGCAAAATCTGTTAGACCAATAGGAAACGAGGTCAAAGGTCACGACCATATTTTTTTGGATACACCACCCTAGGTCTAAGTGTAATACAGTTGACCACATGCAGATATCTTGTACCACTTTCAAATGGCAAGGCAAAATCTGTTAGACCAATAGAAACGAGGTCAAAGGTCACGACCATATTTTTTTGGATACACCACCCTAGGTCCAAGTGTAATACAGTTGACCACATCCAGATATCTTGTAACACTTTCAAATGGCAAGGCAAAATCTGTTAGACCAATAGGAAACGAGGTCAAAGGTCACGACCATATTTTTTGATACACCACCCTAGGTCCAAGTGTAATACAGTTGACCACATGCAGATATCTTGTACACTTCAAATGGCAAGGCAAAATCTGTTAGACCAATAGGAAACGAGGTCAAAGGTCACGACCATATTTTTTGGATACACCACCCTAGGTCCTAAGTGTAATACAGTTGACCACATGCAGATATCTTGTACCACTTTCAAATGGCAATGCAAAATCTGTTAGACCAATAGGAAACGAGGTCAAAGGTCACGACCATATTTTTTGGATACACCACCCTAGGTCTAAGTGTAATACAGTTGACCACATGCAGATATCTTGTACACTTTCAAATGGCAAGGCAAAATCTGTTAGACCAATAGGAAACGAGGTCAAAGGTCACGACCATATTTTTTGGATACACCACCCTAGGTCCAAGTGTAATACAGTTGACCACATCAGATATCTTGTACCACTTTCAAATGGCAAGGCAAAATCTGTTAGACCAATAGGAAACGAGGTCAAAGGTCACGACCATATTTTTTTGGATACACCACCCTAGGTCCTAAGTGTAATACAGTTGACCACATGCAGATATCTTGTAACACTTTCAAATGGCAAGGCAAAATCTGTTAGACCAATAGGAAACGAGGTCAAAGGTCACGACCATATTTTTTGGATACACCACCCTAGGTCTAAGTGTAATACAGTTGACCACATGCAGATATCTTGTAACACTTTCAAATGGCAAGGCAAAATCTGTTAGACCAATAGGAAACGAGGTCAAAGGTCACGACCATATTTTTTGGATACAACCACCCTAGGTCAAGTGTAATACAGCTTGACCAACATCCAGAAATCTTGTACCACTTTCAAATGGCAATGCAAAATCTGGTTAGCACCAATAGGAAACCGACGGTACAATGTCACGACCATATTTTTTTGGATACACCACCCTAGTGTCTAAGTCGTAATACAGTTGACCCACATGCAGATATCTTGTACCACTTTCAAATAGCAATGCCAAAATCTGTTAGACCAATAAGAACGAGGTCAAAGGTCACGACCAATTTTTTGGAATACACCACCTAGGCTAAGTGGTCAATCAGTTGACCACATGCAGATATCTTTGCTACCACTTTCAAATGGCAATGCCAAATCTGTCTAGACATAGGAAACGAGGTTACAAAAGGTACGACCATATTTTTGGATACACGTCCAAGTGTAATACAGTTGACCACATGCAGATATCTTGTACCACTTTCAAATGGCAAGGCAAAATCTGTTAGACCAATAGGAAACGAGGTCAAAGGTCACGACCATATTTTTTGGATACACCACCCTAGGTCTAAGTGTAATACAGTTGACCACATGCAGATATCTTGTACCACTTTCAAATGGCAATGCAAAATCTGTTAGACCAATAGGAAACGAGGTCAAAGGTCACGACCATATTTTTTGGATACACCACCCTAGGTCCAAGTGTAATACAGTTGACCACATCCAGATATCTTGTAACACTTTCAAATGGCAAGGCAAAATCTGTTAGACCAATAGGAAACGAGGTCAAAGGTCACGACCATATTTTTTGGATACACCACCCTAGGTCCAAGTGTAATACAGTTGACCACATGCAGATATCTTGTAACACTTTCAAATGGCAAGGCAAAATCTGTTAGACCAATAGGAAACGAGGTCAAAGGTCACGACCATATTTTTTGGATACACCACCCTAGGTCTAAGTGTAATACAGTTGACCACATGCAGATATCTTGTACCACTTTCAAATGGCAAGGCAAAATCTGTTAGACCAATAGGAAACGAGGTCAAAGGTCACGACCATATTTTTTGGATACACCACCCTAGGTCCAAGTGTAATACAGTTGACCACATCCAGATATCTTGTAACACTTTCAAATGGCAAGGCAAAATCTGTTAGACCAATAGGAAACGAGGTCAAAGGTCACGACCATATTTTTTGGATACACCACCCTAGGTCCAAGTGTAATACAGTTGACCACATGCAGATATCTTGTACCACTTTCAAATGGCAATGCAAAATCTGTTAGACCAATAGGAAACGAGGTCAAAGGTCACGACCATATTTTTTGGATACACCACCCTAGGTCCAAGTGTAATACAGTTGACCACATGCAGATATCTTGTACCACTTTCAAATGGCAAGGCAAAATCTGTTAGACCAATAGGAAACGAGGTCAAAGGTCACGACCATATTTTTTGGATACACCACCCTAGGTCCAAGTGTAATACAGTTGACCACATGCAGATATCTTGTACCACTTTCAAATGGCAAGGCAAAATCTGTTAGACCAATAGGAAACGAGGTCAAAGGTCACGACCATATTTTTTGGATACACCACCCTAGGTCAAGTGTAATACAGTTGACCACATGCAGATATCTTGTACCACTTTCAAATGGCAATGCAAAATCTGTTAGACCAATAGGAAACGAGGTCAAAGGTCACGACCATATTTTTTGGATACACCACCCTAGGTCCAAGTGTAATACAGTTGACCACATCCAGATATCTTGTAACACTTTCAAATGGCAAGGCAAAATCTGTTAGACCAATAGGAAACGAGGTCAAAGGTCACGACCATATTTTTTGGATACACCACCCTAGGTCCAAGTGTAATACAGTTGACCACATGCAGATATCTTGTAACACTTTCAAATGGCAAGGCAAAATCTGTTAGACCAATAGGAAACGAGGTCAAAGGTCACGACCATATTTTTTGGATACACCACCCTAGGTCTAAGTGTAATACAGTTGACCACATGCAGATATCTTGTACCACTTTCAAATGGCAAGGCAAAATCTGTTAGACCAATAGGAAACGAGGTCAAAGGTCACGACCATATTTTTTGGATACACCACCCTAGGTCCAAGTGTAATACAGTTGACCACATCCAGATATCTTGTAACACTTTCAAATGGCAAGGCAAAATCTGTTAGACCAATAGGAAACGAGGTCAAAGGTCACGACCATATTTTTTGGATACACCACCCTAGGTCCAAGTGTAATACAGTTGACCACATGCAGATATCTTGTACCACTTTCAAATGGCAATGCAAAATCTGTTAGACCAATAGGAAACGAGGTCAAAGGTCACGACCATATTTTTTTGGATACACCACCCTAGGTCCAAGTGTAATACAGTTGACCACATGCAGATATCTTGTACCACTTTCAAATGGCAATGCAAAATCTGTTAGACCAATAGGAAACGAGGTCAAAGGTCACGACCATATTTTTTGGATACACCACCCTAGGTCCAAGTGTAATACAGTTGACCACATGCAGATATCTTGTAACACTTTCAAATGGCAAGGCAAAATCTGTTAGACCAATAGGAAACGAGGTCAAAGGTCACGACCATATTTTTTGGATACACCACCCTAGGTCCAAGTGTAATACAGTTGACCACATCCAGATATCTTGTAACACTTTCAAATGGCAAGGCAAAATCTGTTAGACCAATAGGAAACGAGGTCAAAGGTCACGACCATATTTTTTGGATACACCACCCTAGGTCCAAGTGTAATACAGTTGACCACATGCAGATATCTTGTACCACTTTCAAATGGCAATGGCAAAATCTGTTAGACCAATAGGAAACGAGGTCAAAGGTCACGACCATATTTTTTGGATACACCACCCTAGGTCTAAGTGTAATACAGTTGACCACATGCAGATATCTTGTACCACTTTCAAATGGCAAGGCAAAATCTGTTAGACCAATAGGAAACGAGGTCAAAGGTCACGACCATATTTTTTGGATACACCACCCTAGGTCCAAGTGTAATACAGTTGACCACATCCAGATATCTTGTAACACTTTCAAATGGCAAGGCAAAATCTGTTAGACCAATAGGAAACGAGGTCAAAGGTCACGACCATATTTTTTGGATACACCACCCTAGGTCCAAGTGTAATACAGTTGACCACATGCAGATATCTTGTAACACTTTCAAATGGCAAGGCAAAATCTGTTAGACCAATAGGAAACGAGGTCAAAGGTCACGACCATATTTTTTGGATACACCACCCTAGGTCTAAGTGTAATACAGTTGACCACATGCAGATATCTTGTACCACTTTCAAATGGCAAGGCAAAATCTGTTAGACCAATAGGAAACGAGGTCAAAGGTCACGACCATATTTTTTGGATACACCACCCTAGGTCCAAGTGTAATACAGTTGACCACATCCAGATATCTTGTAACACTTTCAAATGGCAAGGCAAAATCTGTTAGACCAATAGGAAACGAGGTCAAAGGTCACGACCATATTTTTTGGATACACCACCCTAGGTCCAAGTGTAATACAGTTGACCACATGCAGATATCTTGTAACACTTTCAAATGGCAAGGCAAAATCTGTTAGACCAATAGGAAACGAGGTCAAAGGTCACGACCATATTTTTTGGATACACCACCCTAGGTCTAAGTGTAATACAGTTGACCACATGCAGATATCTTGTACCACTTTCAAATGGCAAGGCAAAATCTGTTAGACCAATAGGAAACGAGGTCAAAGGTCACGACCATATTTTTTGGATACACCACCCTAGGTCCAAGTGTAATACAGTTGACCACATCCAGATATCTTGTAACACTTTCAAATGGCAAGGCAAAATCTGTTAGACCAATAGGAAACGAGGTCAAAGGTCACGACCATATTTTTTGGATACACCACCCTAGGTCCAAGTGTAATACAGTTGACCACATGCAGATATCTTGTACCACTTTCAAATGGCAAGGCAAAATCTGTTAGACCAATAGGAAACGAGGTCAAAGGTCACGACCATATTTTTTGGATACACCACCCTAGGTCTAAGTGTAATACAGTTGACCACATGCAGATATCTTGTACCACTTTCAAATGGCAAGGCAAAATCTGTTAGACCAATAGGAAACGAGGTCAAAGGTCACGACCATATTTTTTGGATACACCACCCTAGGTCAAGTGTAATACAGTTGACCACATGCAGATATCTTGTACCACTTTCAAATGGCAAGGCAAAATCTGTTAGACCAATAGGAAACGAGGTCAAAGGTCACGACCATATTTTTTGGATACACCACCCTAGGTCCAAGTGTAATACAGTTGACCACATGCAGATATCTTGTACCACTTTCAAATGGCAATGCAAAATCTGTTAGACCAATAGGAAACGAGGTCAAAGGTCACGACCATATTTTTTGGATACACCACCCTAGGTCCAAGTGTAATACAGTTGACCACATGCAGATATCTTGTACCACTTTCAAATGGCAAGGCAAAATCTGTTAGACCAATAGGAAACGAGGTCAAAGGTCACGACCATATTTTTTGGATACACCACCCTAGGTCCAAGTGTAATACAGTTGACCACATGCAGATATCTTGTAACACTTTCAAATGGCAAGGCAAAATCTGTTAGACCAATAGGAAACGAGGTCAAAGGTCACGACCATATTTTTTGGATACACCACCCTAGGTCCAAGTGTAATACAGTTGACCACATGCAGATATCTTGTAACACTTTCAAATGGCAAGGCAAAATCTGTTAGACCAATAGGAAACGAGGTCAAAGGTCACGACCATATTTTTTGGATACACCACCCTAGGTCTAAGTGTAATACAGTTGACCACATGCAGATATCTTGTACCACTTTCAAATGGCAAGGCAAAATCTGTTAGACCAATAGGAAACGAGGTCAAAGGTCACGACCATATTTTTTGGATACACCACCCTAGGTCCAAGTGTAATACAGTTGACCACATCCAGATATCTTGTAACACTTTCAAATGGCAATGCAAAATCTGTTAGACCAATAGGAAACGAGGTCAAAGGTCACGACCATATTTTTTGGATACACCACCCTAGGTCCAAGTGTAATACAGTTGACCACATGCAGATATCTTGTACCACTTTCAAATGGCAATGCAAAATCTGTTAGACCAATAGGAAACGAGGTCAAAGGTCACGACCATATTTTTTGGATACACCACCCTAGGTCCAAGTGTAATACAGTTGACCACATGCAGATATCTTGTACCACTTTCAAATGGCAAGGCAAAAATCTGTTAGACCAATAGGAAACGAGGTCAAAGGTCACGACCATATTTTTTGGATACACCACCCTAGGTCCAAGTGTAATACAGTTGACCACATGCAGATATCTTGTACCACTTTCAAATGGCAAGGCAAAATCTGTTAGACCAATAGGAAACGAGGTCAAAGGTCACGACCATATTTTTTGGATACACCACCCTAGGTCTAAGTGTAATACAGTTGACCACATGCAGATATCTTGTACCACTTTCAAATGGCAAGGCAAAATCTGTTAGACCAATAGGAAACGAGGTCAAAGGTCACGACCATATTTTTTGGATACACCACCCTAGGTCCAAGTGTAATACAGTTGACCACATCCAGATATCTTGTAACACTTTCAAATGGCAAGGCAAAATCTGTTAGACCAATAGGAAACGAGGTCAAAGGTCACGACCATATTTTTTGGATACACCACCCTAGGTCCAAGTGTAATACAGTTGACCACATCCAGATATCTTGTAACACTTTCAAATGGCAAGGCAAAATCTGTTAGACCAATAGGAAACGAGGTCAAAGGTCACGACCATATTTTTTGGATACACCACCCTAGGTCTAAGTGTAATACAGTTGACCACATGCAGATATCTTGTACCACTTTCAAATGGCAAGGCAAAATCTGTTAGACCAATAGGAAACGAGGTCAAAGGTCACGACCATATTTTTTGGATACACCACCCTAGGTCCAAGTGTAATACAGTTGACCACATCCAGATATCTTGTAACACTTTCAAATGGCAAGGCAAAATCTGTTAGACCAATAGGAAACGAGGTCAAAGGTCACGACCATATTTTTTGGATACACCACCCTAGGTCCAAGTGTAATACAGTTGACCACATGCAGATATCTTGTACCACTTTCAAATGGCAATGCAAAATCTGTTAGACCAATAGGAAACGAGGTCAAAGGTCACGACCATATTTTTTGGATACACCACCCTAGGTCCAAGTGTAATACAGTTGACCACATGCAGATATCTTGTACCACTTTCAAATGGCAATGCAAAATCTGTTAGACCAATAGGAAACGAGGTCAAAGGTCACGACCATATTTTTTGGATACACCACCCTAGGTCCAAGTGTAATACAGTTGACCACATGCCAGATATCTTGTAACACTTTCAAATGGCAAGGCAAAATCTGTTAGACCAATAGGAAACGAGGTCAAAGGTCACGACCATATTTTTTGGATACACCACCCTAGGTCCAAGTGTAATACAGTTGACCACATCCAGATATCTTGTAACACTTTCAAATGGCAAGGCAAAATCTGTTAGACCAATAGGAAACGAGGTCAAAGGTCACGACCATATTTTTTGGATACACCACCCTAGGTCCAAGTGTAATACAGTTGACCACATGCAGATATCTTGTACCACTTTCAAATGGCAAGGCAAAATCTGTTAGACCAATAGGAAACGAGGTCAAAGGTCACGACCATATTTTTTTGGATACACCACCCTAGGTCTAAGTGTAATACAGTTGACCACATGCAGATATCTTGTACCACTTTCAAATGGCAAGGCAAAATCTGTTAGACCAATAGGAAACGAGGTCAAAGGTCACGACCATATTTTTTTGGATACACCACCCTAGGTCCAAGTGTAATACAGTTGACCACATCCAGATATCTTGTAACACTTTCAAATGGCAAGGCAAAATCTGTTAGACCAATAGGAAACGAGGTCAAAGGTCACGACCATATTTTTTGGATACACCACCCTAGGTCCAAGTGTAATACAGTTGACCACATGCAGATATCTTGTAACACTTTCAAATGGCAAGGCAAAATCTGTTAGACCAATAGGAAACGAGGTCAAAGGTCACGACCATATTTTTTGGATACACCACCCTAGGTCTAAGTGTAATACAGTTGACCACATGCAGATATCTTGTACCACTTTCAAATGGCAAGGCAAAATCTGTTAGACCAATAGGAAACGAGGTCAAAGGTCACGACCATATTTTTTGGATACACCACCCTAGGTCCAAGTGTAATACAGTTGACCACATCCAGATATCTTGTAACACTTTCAAATGGCAAGGCAAAATCTGTTAGACCAATAGGAAACGAGGTCAAAGGTCACGACCATATTTTTTGGATACACCACCCTAGGTCCAAGTGTAATACAGTTGACCACATGCAGATATCTTGTACCACTTTCAAATGGCAAGGCAAAATCTGTTAGACCAATAGGAAACGAGGTCAAAGGTCACGACCATATTTTTTGGATACACCACCCTAGGTCTAAGTGTAATACAGTTGACCACATGCAGATATCTTGTACCACTTTCAAATGGCAATGCAAAATCTGTTAGACCAATAGGAAACGAGGTCAAAGGTCACGACCATATTTTTTGGATACACCACCCTAGGTCCAAGTGTAATACAGTTGACCACATCCAGATATCTTGTAACACTTTCAAATGGCAAGGCAAAATCTGTTAGACCAATAGGAAACGAGGTCAAAGGTCACGACCATATTTTTTGGATACACCACCCTAGGTCCAAGTGTAATACAGTTGACCACATGCAGATATCTTGTACCACTTTCAAATGGCAATGCAAAATCTGTTAGACCAATAGGAAACGAGGTCAAAGGTCACGACCATATTTTTTGGATACACCACCCTAGGTCTAAGTGTAATACAGTTGACCACATGCAGATATCTTGTACCACTTTCAAATGGCAAGGCAAAATCTGTTAGACCAATAGGAAACGAGGTCAAAGGTCACGACCATATTTTTTGGATACACCACCCTAGGTCCAAGTGTAATACAGTTGACCACATGCAGATATCTTGTACCACTTTCAAATGGCAAGGCAAAATCTGTTAGACCAATAGGAAACGAGGTCAAAGGTCACGACCATATTTTTTGGATACACCACCCTAGGTCCAAGTGTAATACAGTTGACCACATGCAGATATCTTGTACCACTTTCAAATGGCAAGGCAAAATCTGTTAGACCAATAGGAAACGAGGTCAAAGGTCACGACCATATTTTTTGGATACACCACCCTAGGTCTAAGTGTAATACAGTTGACCACATGCAGATATCTTGTACCACTTTCAAATGGCAATGCAAAATCTGTTAGACCAATAGGAAACGAGGTCAAAGGTCACGACCATATTTTTTGGATACACCACCCTAGGTCCAAGTGTAATACAGTTGACCACATCCAGATATCTTGTACCACTTTCAAATGGCAAGGCAAAATCTGTTAGACCAATAGGAAACGAGGTCAAAGGTCACGACCATATTTTTTGGATACACCACCCTAGGTCCAAGTGTAATACAGTTGACCACATGCAGATATCTTGTAACACTTTCAAATGGCAAGGCAAAATCTGTTAGACCAATAGGAAACGAGGTCAAAGGTCACGACCATATTTTTTGGATACACCACCCTAGGTCTAAGTGTAATACAGTTGACCACATGCAGATATCTTGTACCACTTTCAAATGGCAAGGCAAAATCTGTTAGACCAATAGGAAACGAGGTCAAAGGTCACGACCATATTTTTTGGATACACCACCCTAGGTCCAAGTGTAATACAGTTGACCACATCCAGATATCTTGTAACACTTTCAAATGGCAAGGCAAAATCTGTTAGACCAATAGGAAACGAGGTCAAAGGTCACGACCATATTTTTTGGATACACCACCCTAGGTCCAAGTGTAATACAGTTGACCACATGCAGATATCTTGTACCACTTTCAAATGGCAAGGCAAAATCTGTTAGACCAATAGGAAACGAGGTCAAAGGTCACGACCATATTTTTTGGATACACCACCCTAGGTCCAAGTGTAATACAGTTGACCACATGCAGATATCTTGTACCACTTTCAAATGGCAAGGCAAAATCTGTTAGACCAATAGGAAACGAGGTCAAAGGTCACGACCATATTTTTTGGATACACCACCCTAGGTCCAAGTGTAATACAGTTGACCACATGCAGATATCTTGTACCACTTTCAAATGGCAAGGCAAAATCTGTTAGACCAATAGGAAACGAGGTCAAAGGTCACGACCATATTTTTTGGATACACCACCCTAGGTCCAAGTGTAATACAGTTGACCACATGCAGATATCTTGTACCACTTTCAAATGGCAAGGCAAAATCTGTTAGACCAATAGGAAACGAGGTCAAAGGTCACGACCATATTTTTTGGATACACCACCCTAGGTCCAAGTGTAATACAGTTGACCACATGCAGATATCTTGTACCACTTTCAAATGGCAAGGCAAAATCTGTTAGACCAATAGGAAACGAGGTCAAAGGTCACGACCATATTTTTTGGATACACCACCCTAGGTCCAAGTGTAATACAGTTGACCACATGCAGATATCTTGTACCACTTTCAAATGGCAAGGCAAAATCTGTTAGACCAATAGGAAACGAGGTCAAAGGTCACGACCATATTTTTTGGATACACCACCCTAGGTCCAAGTGTAATACAGTTGACCACATCCAGATATCTTGTAACACTTTCAAATGGCAAGGCAAAATCTGTTAGACCAATAGGAAACGAGGTCAAAGGTCACGACCATATTTTTTGGATACACCACCCTAGGTCCAAGTGTAATACAGTTGACCACATCCAGATATCTTGTAACACTTTCAAATGGCAAGGCAAAATCTGTTAGACCAATAGGAAACGAGGTCAAAGGTCACGACCATATTTTTTGGATACACCACCCTAGGTCCAAGTGTAATACAGTTGACCACATGCAGATATCTTGTACCACTTTCAAATGGCAAGGCAAAATCTGTTTAGACCAATAGGAAACGAGGTCAAAGGTCACGACCATATTTTTTGGATACACCACCCTAGGTCCAAGTGTAATACAGTTGACCACATGCCAGATATCTTGTAACACTTTCAAATGGCAAGGCAAAATCTGTTAGACCAATAGGAAACGAGGTCAAAGGTCACGACCATATTTTTTGGATACACCACCCTAGGTCCAAGTGTAATACAGTTGACCACATGCAGATATCTTGTACCACTTTCAAATGGCAATGCAAAATCTGTTAGACCAATAGGAAACGAGGTCAAAGGTCACGACCATATTTTTTTGGATACACCACCCTAGGTCCAAGTGTAATACAGTTGACCACATGCAGATATCTTGTACCACTTTCAAATGGCAATGCAAAATCTGTTAGACCAATAGGAAACGAGGTCAAAGGTCACGACCATATTTTTTGGATACACCACCCTAGGTCCAAGTGTAATACAGTTGACCACATCCAGATATCTTGTAACACTTTCAAATGGCAAGGCAAAATCTGTTAGACCAATAGGAAACGAGGTCAAAGGTCACGACCATATTTTTTGGATACACCACCCTAGGTCCAAGTGTAATACAGGTTGACCACATGCAGATATCTTGTACCACTTTCAAATGGCAAGGCAAAATCTGTTAGACCAATAGGAAACGAGGTCAAAGGTCACGACCATATTTTTTGGATACACCACCCTAGGTCCAAGTGTAATACAGTTGACCACATGCAGATATCTTGTAACACTTTCAAATGGCAAGGCAAAATCTGTTAGACCAATAGGAAACGAGGTCAAAGGTCACGACCATATTTTTTGGATACACCACCCTAGGTCCAAGTGTAATACAGTTGACCACATCCAGATATCTTGTAACACTTTCAAATGGCAAGGCAAAATCTGTTAGACCAATAGGAAACGAGGTCAAAGGTCACGACCATATTTTTTGGATACACCACCCTAGGTCCAAGTGTAATACAGTTGACCACATGCAGATATCTTGTACCACTTTCAAATGGCAAGGCAAAATCTGTTAGACCAATAGGAAACGAGGTCAAAGGTCACGACCATATTTTTTGGATACACCACCCTAGGTCCAAGTGTAATACAGTTGACCACATCCAGATATCTTGTAACACTTTCAAATGGCAAGGCAAAATCTGTTAGACCAATAGGAAACGAGGTCAAAGGTCACGACCATATTTTTTGGATACACCACCCTAGGTCCAAGTGTAATACAGTTGACCACATCCAGATATCTTGTAACACTTTCAAATGGCAAGGCAAAATCTGTTAGACCAATAGGAAACGAGGTCAAAGGTCACGACCATATTTTTTGGATACACCACCCTAGGTCTAAGTGTAATACAGTTGACCACATGCAGATATCTTGTACCACTTTCAAATGGCAAGGCAAAATCTGTTAGACCAATAGGAAACGAGGTCAAAGGTCACGACCATATTTTTTGGATACACCACCCTAGGTCCAAGTGTAATACAGTTGACCACATCCAGATATCTTGTAACACTTTCAAATGGCAAGGCAAAATCTGTTAGACCAATAGGAAACGAGGTCAAAGGTCACGACCATATTTTTTGGATACACCACCCTAGGTCCAAGTGTAATACAGTTGACCACATCAGATATCTTGTACCACTTTCAAATGGCAAGTGCAAAATCTGTTAGACCAATAGGAAACGAGGTCAAAGGTCACGACCATATTTTTTGGATACACCACCCTAGGTCTAAGTGTAATACAGTTGACCACATGCAGATATCTTGTACCACTTTCAAATGGCAATGCAAAATCTGTTAGACCAATAGGAAACGAGGTCAAAGGTCACGACCATATTTTTTGGATACACCACCCTAGGTCTAAGTGTAATACAGTTGACCACATGCAGATATCTTGTACCACTTTCAAATGGCAATGCAAAATCTGTTAGACCAATAGGAAACGAGGTCAAAGGTCACGACCATATTTTTTGGATACACCACCCTAGGTCTAAGTGTAATACAGTTGACCACATGCAGATATCTTGTACCACTTTCAAATGGCAATGCAAAATCTGTTAGACCAATAGGAAACGAGGTCAAAGGTCACGACCATATTTTTTGGATACACCACCCTAGGTCCAAGTGTAATACAGTTGACCACATGCAGATATCTTGTACCACTT
This sequence comes from Henricia sp. BOLD:AAB3569, assembly GCA_037783545.1. Classification (NCBI taxonomy): domain Eukaryota; kingdom Metazoa; phylum Echinodermata; class Asteroidea; order Spinulosida; family Echinasteridae; genus Henricia; species Henricia sp. BOLD:AAB3569. Next base: position 3,779 of record JBBELK010002102.1, on the reverse strand, counting down.
TCAAATGGCAAGGCAAAATCTGTTAGACCAATAGGAAACGAGGTCAAAGGGTCACGACCATATTTTTTTGGATACACCACCCTAGGTCCAAGTGTAATACAGTTGACCACATGCAGATATCTTGTACCACTTTCAAATGGCAATGCAAAATCTGTTAGACCAATAGGAAACGAGGTCAAAGGTCACGACCATATTTTTTGGATACACCACCCTAGGTCCAAGTGTAATACAGTTGACCACATCCAGATATCTTGTAACACTTTCAAATGGCAAGGCAAAATCTGTTAGACCAATAGGAAACGAGGTCAAAGGTCACGACCATATTTTTTGGATACACCACCCTAGGTCCAAGTGTAATACAGTTGACCACATGCAGATATCTTGTAACACTTTCAAATGGCAAGGCAAAATCTGTTAGACCAATAGGAAACGAGGTCAAAGGTCACGACCATATTTTTTGGATACACCACCCTAGGGTCCAAGTGTAATACAGTTGACCACATGCAGATATCTTGTACCACTTTCAAATGGCAAGGCAAAATCTGTTAGACCAATAGGAAACGAGGTCAAAGGTCACGACCATATTTTTTGGATACACCACCCTAGGTCCAAGTGTAATACAGTTGACCACATCCAGATATCTTGTAACACTTTCAAATGGCAAGGCAAAATCTGTTAGACCAATAGGAAACGAGGTCAAAGGTCACGACCATATTTTTTGGATACACCACCCTAGGTCCAAGTGTAATACAGTTGACCACATCCAGATATCTTGTAACACTTTCAAATGGCAAGGCAAAATCTGTTAGACCAATAGGAAACGAGGTCAAAGGTCACGACCATATTTTTTGGATACACCACCCTAGGTCTAAGTGTAATACAGTTGACCACATGCAGATATCTTGTACCACTTTCAAATGGCAAGGCAAAATCTGTTAGACCAATAGGAAACGAGGTCAAAGGTCACGACCATATTTTTTGGATACACCACCCTAGGTCCAAGTGTAATACAGTTGACCACATCCAGATATCTTGTAACACTTTCAAATGGCAAGGCAAAATCTGTTAGACCAATAGGAAACGAGGTCAAAGGTCACGACCATATTTTTTGGATACACCACCCTAGGTCCAAGTGTAATACAGTTGACCACATGCAGATATCTTGTACCACTTTCAAATGGCAATGCAAAATCTGTTAGACCAATAGGAAACGAGGTCAAAGGTCACGACCATATTTTTTGGATACACCACCCTAGGTCTAAGTGTAATACAGTTGACCACATGCAGATATCTTGTACCACTTTCAAATGGCAATGCAAAATCTGTTAGACCAATAGGAAACGAGGTCAAAGGTCACGACCATATTTTTTGGATACACCACCCTAGGTCTAAGTGTAATACAGTTGACCACATGCAGATATCTTGTACCACTTTCAAATGGCAAGGCAAAATCTGTTAGACCAATAGGAAACGAGGTCAAAGGTCACGACCATATTTTTTGGATACACCACCCTAGGTCCAAGTGTAATACAGTTGACCACATCCAGATATCTTGTAACACTTTCAAATGGCAAGGCAAAATCTGTTAGACCAATAGGAAACGAGGTCAAAGGTCACGACCATATTTTTTGGATACACCACCCTAGGTCCAAGTGTAATACAGTTGACCACATGCAGATATCTTGTACCACTTTCAAATGGCAAGGCAAAATCTGTTAGACCAATAGGAAACGAGGTCAAAGGTCACGACCATATTTTTTGGATACACCACCCTAGGTCCAAGTGTAATACAGTTGACCACATCCAGATATCTTGTAACACTTTCAAATGGCAAGGCAAAATCTGTTAGACCAATAGGAAACGAGGTCAAAGGTCACGACCATATTTTTTGGATACACCACCCTAGGTCCAAGTGTAATACAGTTGACCACATCCAGATATCTTGTAACACTTTCAAATGGCAAGGCAAAATCTGTTAGACCAATAGGAAACGAGGTCAAAGGTCACGACCATATTTTTTTGGATACACCACCCTAGGTCCAAGTGTAATACAGTTGACCACATGCAGATATCTTGTACCACTTTCAAATGGCAATGCAAAATCTGTTAGACCAATAGGAAACGAGGTCAAAGGTCACGACCATATTTTTTTGGATACACCACCCTAGGTCCAAGTGTAATACAGTTGACCACATGCAGATATCTTGTACCACTTTCAAATGGCAATGCAAAATCTGTTAGACCAATAGGAAACGAGGTCAAAGGTCACGACCATATTTTTTGGATACACCACCCTAGGTCCAAGTGTAATACAGTTGACCACATCCAGATATCTTGTAACACTTTCAAATGGCAAGGCAAAATCTGTTAGACCAATAGGAAACGAGGTCAAAGGTCACGACCATATTTTTTGGATACACCACCCTAGGTCCAAGTGTAATACAGTTGACCACATGCAGATATCTTGTACCACTTTCAAATGGCAAGGCAAAATCTGTTAGACCAATAGGAAACGAGGTCAAAGGTCACGACCATATTTTTTGGATACACCACCCTAGGTCCTAAGTGTAATACAGTTGACCACATGCAGATATCTTGTAACACTTTCAAATGGCAAGGCAAAATCTGTTAGACCAATAGGAAACGAGGTCAAAGGTCACGACCATATTTTTTGATACACCACCCTAGGTCCAAGTGTAATACAGTTGACCACATCCAGATATCTTGTAACACTTTCAAATGGCAAGGCAAAATCTGTTAGACCAATAGGAAACGAGGTCAAAGGTCACGACCATATTTTTTGGATACACCACCCTAGGTCCAAGTGTAATACAGTTGACCACATGCAGATATCTTGTACCACTTTCAAATGGCAAGGCAAAATCTGTTAGACCAATAGGAAACGAGGTCAAAGGTCACGACCATATTTTTTGGATACACCACCCTAGGTCCAAGTGTAATACAGTTGACCACATGCAGATATCTTGTAACACTTTCAAATGGCAAGGCAAATCTGTTAGACCAATAGGAAACGAGGTCAAAGGTCACGACCATATTTTTTGGATACACCACCCTAGGTCCAAGTGTAATACAGTTGACCACATCCAGATATCTTGTAACACTTTCAAATGGCAAGGCAAAATCTGTTAGACCAATAGGAAACGAGGTCAAAGGTCACGACCATATTTTTTGGATACACCACCCTAGGTCCAAGTGTAATACAGTTGACCACATCAGATATCTTGTAACACTTTCAAATGGCAAGGCAAAATCTGTTAGACCAATAGGAAACGAGGTCAAAGGTCACGACCATATTTTTTTGGATACACCACCCTAGGTCCAAGTGTAATACAGTTGACCACATCAGATATCTTGTACCACTTTCAAATGGCAAGGCAAAATCTGTTAGACCAATAGGAAAACGAGGTCAAAGGTCACGACCATATTTTTTGGATACACCACCCTAGGTCCTAAGTGTAATACAGTTGACCACATGCAGATATCTTGTACCACTTTCAAATGGCAATGCAAAATCTGTTAGACCAATAGGAAACGAGGTCAAAGGTCACGACCATATTTTTTTGGATACACCACCCTAGGTCTAAGTGTAATACAGTTGACCACATGCAGATATCTTGTACCACTTTCAAATGGCAATGCAAAATCTGTTAGACCAATAGGAAACGAGGTCAAAGGTCACGACCATATTTTTTGGATACACCACCCTAGGTTCAAGTGTATACAGTTGACCACATGCAGATATCTTGTACACTTTCAAA
>JBBELK010002101.1:0-30694 GCA_037783545.1 Henricia sp. BOLD:AAB3569 | reverse complement strand
TCTATGGGTCTGTCGTCCCGGTCATGCTTTCCAGAGTCTCCCATTGCCGCCGTGTGCATCGTTGATAGCATCCGGACGTCTTTCTTGTCTCTCCAGACCAGGGCAAGTAGGCTTTTGTCGGGAGAGCGATATGCAACTTCACCCCTTCTTAGTTTCAAGTTGCACAAGTCCTTGGGCATCTCTTTGCGATTTTTGTTGTGGCCGCTGTGGAGTTCCAGGCAGAGAGAAGGGCTGCTGAACCAGTTGTCTAGGAAAATGGTGTACCCCTTGCCGAGTAGATCGGCGTTCAGGTCCAGTACGATTTTCGTACTTGCCGGCTTGTCGCTCTTGTCTTGCCCAGTGTATATTTTCAAGTTCCACATGTACCCAGTGGCTAGTCCCATGCTTTGGCAGACTCGATATACCTTGATGCCAAATCTCGCACGCTTCTTCGGGTTGTATTGTTTGAACTTCAATCTTCCCTTGTATTTCCACAGCGACTCGTCCGTGGTTATACGGCTGGAGGGAAGGTAGACCGTCTTGAAGTTCTCGGTTAGTTCGTTTACCACGGGGCGGATCTTGAAGAGGCGATCACTTTCATCTGCCTGATTATTGTCATTGAAGTGCAGATAGGCCAGCATGTCCATAAATCTGTCTCGGGGCAGGATGTTGTGGAAGAAAGGAGTTTACAACAAAGAAAGGAGCCTACAACGCCTGCCCTCTACCTCAGCTTGGACAAGCCGACCACAACTTACTGCTTTTGTCGCCTAAATATCGACCGGTGGTCCAGCGTCAGAAACCAAAGATTGTGTCAATTAAGCAGTGGGATGCGCATGCGCTGAGTGAGCTACAGGCTTCATTCGAGTGTACCGACTGGGAGGTGTTTATTAAAGCCAACCCAGACTTGGATGATCTCGTCGATGTGGTCAGCTGTTATGTAAAATTCTGTACTGAGAATGCTGTTCCTAAAAAGGAGGTAAAAATCTATCCCAATAATAAGCCCTGGATAACAAAGGAGGTAAAAGTTTTACTCAATAGAATGAAGCAGATCTTTGGGCAGCGTGACAGAGTTAAACTTAAATCTAAAAGGACTTGAAGCAGGCCATTAAGGCAGGGAAGGCCAAGTACAAGAGGAAAATTGAAGAGCATCTGACACAAAACGACATGAAAAAAGTCTGGGATGGAATGAGACTTATGAGTGGACATTCAAATGGATCCAAAAAGAATATCAATTTACCAGACACATCAGTTGATTATGCAAATCAGTTAAATGTTTTTTACAACTGTTTTGATCAGTATAATTTTAATGATGAAGTTAACAACCTCAGAGAAATAACTAGGAACGACCCAGATGGTTATGTGATAAATGTTTCTGAAACTGATGTGCGTCGCCAATTTCATAAGTTGAGTATTTTCAAAGCGTCTGGACCGGATGGAATTACGGGTAAAGTTTGAAAATTATGTTCAGATCAGCTGTCGCAAGTTTTTACTTACATTTTTAACTTGTCTTTCAGCACTGGGTGTATCCCCAAATTGTGGAAGTGTTCATGCATTATCCCATTTCTTAAGTGTTCTGTTATTACATGCATGAATGATCTTACACCGGTTGCCTTGACAGCCATTCCAATGAAAGTCTGTGAACGTTTATTCAAAGGTGTGTTAATGGATTTTGTTTCAGATTTGTTTGACCCTATGCAATTCGCTTATCAGAAACATCGTAGTTGTAGTGATGCAATTTTGATTGTTTTGGATAAGTTATATGCCCATTTGGAACGTGCACAACATGGTAACTCTGCTAGAGTGATGTTTTCGATTTTTCATCAGCATTTAATACTATCCAGCCACATTTACTCATTCAGAAATTACTTGATCACTGTGAGGTATCAAAGTCCCTTCTGTCCTGATATTAGATTATTTGACAGACAGGTCACAGTTTGTTAAGATTGTTGCTACCGGCATACAATCTAGGTTGATTTACTCAAATACTGGTGCCCCACAGGGTACAGTCATGGCTCCATTATTGTTCGCGTTATATACGTCAGATTGTCATTCCTCTGAAAAATCTTGTCCTTTGATTAAGTTTGCCGATGACACTGTAATGATTGGGTTGATTAGTAAGGATGATGATCGGGTATATACAAGTCAAATTGATCAATTTATCGATTACTGTGATTCGAATTATCTTAAATTAAATATGTCCAAGACTAAAGAAATGATTATAGATTTTCGGAAGGCAACTTGCACTCCAGAGCCAGTGACTTGCAAGGTAGTATTGTTGAACGTGTCGATTCTTACAAGTATTTGGGTGTTGTACTTGACAGTGAATTGAAGTGGCATAATCATGTGGATTCCATTGTAAAGAAACTGAATTCTCGTATGTTATGTTTAAGGAAACTGAATTCATTTAACGTGGATAAGAGAATTTTGGCAATTTTTTATGACACTGTAGTGGCCAGTGTTTGGGCTTATTGTCTGATTTGTTGGGGAGGAAACGTCAGGGAATTTGACAAGGACCGAATTAACCTGATTATAAAGGAAGGAGGAAGGATCATCAATGATCATCGGCCGGATGTGGATAAAGTATATGACGATCTACTAATCAGCAAGCTTGCCGCGTTACTGGAAGATGAACGACATCCTCTTCATGATAGGCTTGCTGAATGCTTTATCCCAAGATCTGGCCGTATGCGAGTTCCGTATGCTTCCACGAATCGATATCCTTCCTCCTTCCTTCCTCGTGCAATACAACATCATAATGATATGTTTAAGCGATGGTTTTTTTATTTATTTATTCTTGGTGTGTCGTATTTTGTTGTGTAATGTGGTTGTAATGATTGCGAGTGTAAATTTCCCTTTGGGGGACTTAATAAAGTTTAAATTGAATTGAATTGAAGTATGGAGTCTGTCGTCCAATAAAGTTTCAGTTCGGGTTTGGGCATTATTCCCATGGTGATCATCAAAGCCAGCAACACCAACATCTCTTCGGAAGTAGTCTTGAACCATTCCCTCATGTGACTTCGACTTGGCGTTTGACGTCTTGGATTCTGGGCGGCGTAGCGATTTGTCTCGTCGGCGATGTAGGCCGACAGTTCGGGAGTGAAGAACTTTTCAAAAATCTCCACGAGGCTGCTGGTGTTGTCCAAATCCCGCACTTGAACTCCCGTTGTACCGCAAAAGCCATATCGTCGCGGGAAGTTGTCGCTGTTCTTCCACTGAATTGAGTCAGTTCTCTTGGTTTGCTTGGCACGCTTCGTTAACGGCGCTTCCCCGTCAAAATCACTGCTGTCGCTACTTTCACTAAAAGAACTTTGTTCATATTCCGATTCTAAATCTGAAACTGTAGTTGCCGCCGTCGCAGTTTCCTGACCCTCACTCGTCGAAGACATCGTGTAATGCAACTGAATGCCCTGCGTATGTACGTCTATATATACACACCGAGAGCCCAGGTTTATGAATAGCGCGGAACAATGAACGCATGTACACTGAACAACAGCCCTATTCGTCGCACACGAACTCCATGCAGTGTATTACGCAAAGCGCTCTGCTCGAAAAAATCCATCTTTTCAACCAAGAATAATGACTAGTTTCGGTGTATAGATTTACCTTTTCAGAACTACTAAAGATTCTCCAAACATGCCAGCAACCACAGGTACAAGTTGAATTAGATGTGCACGTGCAGTAATGCGGCTATAGACGTCGGCCGGTGGCAAGGGGTTAACAGAATAGTCGTCATCGCCTCTTTCGAGTGCCTCAATTATTTCCCAGCCCTTTTCAGGTGCAATATTATGATCACTTTCATCAAAAATAATGCTGGCATCATTTTTTTTAAGCAGCGACAATTTGCTTAGGTGTTATTTGGCGAGAAAACGCATCGGCTAAGCTTACGACTGCAAATCTTTGTTGCCCGATAACGCGAGTCATCAGTGCTCTTTCGCTTGCGGGGGTCAGCTTTTGACGCTGCACTGCAAAGTGTTTGCTTAGCAACTGGTGTGCTGGGTTTTACCTCAACTTGCTGCAATGACAGTGACACCTGTCTCAATTCTGACAACTCATCTTGGAGCCGTGTAATAGTTATCTCCTCGTCTCCCGAGGGATTTGCGTGTACTTCGATGGTACATTCAGTCATGGCGGCCACTGCGTGGTCCGAACGTGCTCACGATTACTTGAAGAGTTATCTCTGGAAGCACCAAAAATACACTGACGCCTGTTGTTCTTGTTGTTGTATATTTTATGGCATCTTCGGCAACTAATAAGGCCATTTATTCCATCAACTATACGGTTTTAGCTTTAACTATACTATATTATCAACTTGAGATGACGAAGAAGGAGTTGCAGTTTTAGAAGTGGGAGGAAAACCCCCAGAGAAATGCCCCAGGGGAAAACCCACGCGGTCAAGTAGGGACTGCAAACCCAATCCACATACACGCCCCGGATTCGAACCCGGGACGCCAATAAAACACGCAAGCCAGGTCAAGTCCAATCCAATGTCGATTCCGTTTATACCAGTTCCTCCATCATTGTCGTTGCCAGTCCAGGTCATTATCCACTATCATCGCCAGTCCAGGTCATTATCCACTATCATCACCAGTCCAGGTCGAGCCATCATCAAGACCGCAGACACGGACCCAATCGTGTTCTAAAATTCCACCGGCATTCCCAGTGACGTACGTACTGGTCACTCCGTCATTGAGCAACGTTCCAGGACATCACACGGGATTCCGCAAAACAACTCCTCCAAACCACCTGTGTGCAAGGGTAGTCCTTTGGAAAGCGGTCATCACAGGCAGGCCAGCAGAAAGAACCACTACGCCAACCCGACCGCCCCCACTGACGCTTGAATGTGTTTACCGGCCTGATATATAGCGTGCTCACTGCGTTCTTTCCTTTTGTTTGCTTTGAAGAGTGGCATATTTGGAATACCAGACAATACAATCTCACGTGATTCGGAATGGAAGTAATGGTGAAGAAGAATGTACCAGTTATGCATAGGGTACTTCCCATAACTGGTTAAGTATACGCGATCTCAGACTTGAAACGACAGGAGTACCTATCCCCCGTAGCGGATGTCTGCAAATGTTCTTACCGGTACCCCCTGGTAATACCTAAGTCACAATTAAAGCGGAGGCCGGGCGGCGTGTGTGATTTATAGGCATCGGTCGGCGTGTAGAGGTCGGCGAAAGATCGCGCGATTGGACGGTCACAGTCACAATTAAAAGTGCCCCGCACGCTGCCATGACGGAATAGGGTCGATTTCTTGGCCCGTTTATCGGCCGGTGTCCGGCAGGCACTCGTCTGATGTCCTGCCGATGTCCTGCCTATGTCACTGCGATACCCCGGCCGATGTCTGGCCGATTTCCAGCCGGGCGCCGCCAAGTCGGCCGGACGCCGGGCGGGAACCGGCCGGCGTCTGAGCGGCGTCTGGGCGGCGCCTGGGCGATATATGGATTGTTTGGGTTGTCCAAAATTTGGCCCGGCGCCCGCCCGATGTGTGCGATGCCCTGCCGGACATCGGCCAGGCATCGACCGATTTATTGGCGATCAGTTTGCGATGCGAAACGCCGCACCAGGTTTTAAGTCCGAGTTAAAAGTAACTCGATGCCCGCCCGATACCCAAAAATGACCCGGCAGCCGCAAGGAGTCCCGTGGGGCCCCGGCCGAAAATGCATAGAAATCCGTCGCAAACTACTCGCAAACCCATCGCAAGCTAATTGTGACTGGGGTATAATACTCCACCCGTACTGGAAAACGTGTTATAAATCAGTGAAAACGTCAATAATGGTTATAATTATGTGTACATGATTGGCGGACACTCCTACACTGCAAAAACTGTGGTGTTAAATTAATACCAGTGGTGTTGTCTTATAGATACCAAGCCTGGTGTTAAGTTTTAACACCTAGGGTGTTAGAAATAATGAATTTATTCACTGAAAACTTTATTTAGTCAATCATAGTGGAAAATTAGTCAAACAAGGGCAAAATGATTAGTCATGTACACAGCTTGTCAGTTGACAACTTTTTGTTGGTGCATGACAAATTAAAACTTTCGCATTACGAAGTTGGAAATTTGCACGACAAATTAATATTAGCGGAAGACTAATCTGAACGACTGACAAATGTGATGATTGTCATTTGACTAATTTGTATTGTCACGTAAAACAACAACTGAAGATTTATTTTCCAATGACTAATTAAAGGACTAACTTTTTATTGCATTACTAATGGCAAGAATAATCCCGCCGAAACTCACGACTAATTAAATTACATTGATAAAAGGTTAGTCATGCAATTAGTCGTGGGAAAATAAATATTTATTTCTTGTTTTCGTGCAGCTGTGCGACGCCATTACATGCGAACCGTACCGTAAAATGAAGTCGTGTTTGACTGGACTGAACATTCTTGTGACGTATACTCTGGAAACATGCAGCACGATATGTGGCAAACGGACTCCCCCCTACCATTGTTCCCCTATTGTGTCTCAAACATCTAAGGAATTTCCAAGGAATTCCTTTCAGTTTTTAGGGGGGATTGGAGCGTTAACAAAAAGGGAAGAGTGTGTTGAGGTATAGGGGCGTTAGGGGGCAGTCCCTCTGCCACATATCGTGCTGGGTATATGTGGAAAGGTAAGCGTGTGACGGGGTTTGTGCGACACCAAAGAATTGTGCGGGACTGAGAGATTTCTAAAGCAATCATTGGTTTGCATGTTTCAAACTCTGTCGTGTGTCGGAGTAAAGGCCGTGCCTCAGGTCTCAACATATGTGTATTGACACAAAATAATAGTCATGATCTGTAAGGACAACTCGGTACGTATTCGTAATTTTAGGTCAGCCCAGGTTGGACTGCTTTCTTCGCTGCAGTTGTGAGTAAGTTTATAAAATAAGCTACCATATTAACTGGATGTTTTCCTGGATACATCATTGCCTCTTCCAAATACGTTGTCCCCATTGTCGTCATCGAACTGCGGATATCTTTGTTGCATTAACACAAAACACCGTGCAACCCTTCGCACATTGTGTGCGCGCATTTCAGTGCGTCTATCGCTACGGCACACTGTACATGCAGTCATTGCACGTGTTCTGCGTAGGCCTATTTCAGTCTGTTATACGAAAACACATCGTGTATTGCACGTGACAAACTAAGTTTGTTAGGCTGACTAACTGACATTACTAATTCATTTTACTTCAGGACTAATTAATTTTCCTGCAGGAATAATCAATTTTCCCGCATGACAAACTTTTTACCATTTTTTAAATTAGTCAAATAAGACCCTTTTTCATGACTAATTAAAATTAGTAAATTCGAACCACGTATGACAAATTGTTTTGTGTCAATTGACTAAATAAAGTTTTTAGTGCACATGTTGCATTATTCTGCGGCAAGCCCACGCAAGCTGAATAGAATTTTTTTTCTCGAAACAGGCGGAAAATTTCACTTTTTGTGCAAATATTAGTAAGTCACTGTACCTTAGCTTTATAGTTGCACTGTCCATGTTTGGGTGAAAGTATTAACAAAAATAAATTCACACAAGCGAACGAAATTAGAAAGCTATTACGTGTCTCTGTAACGAAAAATATAAAAAACTTAAATTTCCGACGTCGGGAATTGGAAATACCAGCCTTTTTTCTTGAAACGGGCTTCACATGTTGTAATGGTGGCTGATATGTACATGTGTACAATGTACACGCACATGTACATTTACATTGTATGTCATAACCCTGTCGAATACAAGACGGGGCATGTCTTATATTATTTATTGTTTTTAATCGACTGGCATTAATCCTTCACGGAATTTTACGTTCTTGGTACCAAATGAAAGCTGATAACCTTTTCTGTTCTATAAAAATAGCCATTTAGCTTTTAACAAAATGGGACAGTGCACATTTAACCCCGATAACTGCTCGTAGCTCACATAGCGTGCCAAGTATATTCGTCGTTATTCTAAAGGTGAAAATTGCTCATCGTCCGTCATGTAAATTTTTGCCATGCCTTGCAACGGGAAAAGATGGAAAGTTTGACTGAGTTCTGCGTTTTGGCCGCACGCGTGCATCAGCTGTGACGTCATGTTACATTCAATCAAAGATACCTAACATTTGCAAATGTTTCAATTAGCCGTGATGTACAGTACCAGTTAAAAGCTTGAATACACCTGCTGAAAAGAAGGGTTTTTCATAATTGACATTCTTTCTCTGTGCATATTTACTTGTTTCCCTTTCTACACTTCTAATGTACAAATAAAGACGTACTGTATGCGTTTTAGAAGTGTTTCAAGAAACGTATATGCGTGTACAAGATTGATGGTACTGTATGTAAATTAACATTTTCATTAAGACTCTTATGTTGCAGCTACGGTGTTTTGTATTAAAGTTTGACGTTTCACTATTTAGCTTGATTTTATAAAGCGGGACTTCACTAAACTCTACTCATTAGATCAGGTCTATACTCTAGGTTATTCATCTTTTAGGATGTAATTGTTAAGTACTTCCGTCGTTTGGATGTGTTCGTAGTCTTTCAACAGTCGATATCCGAGGGACATCAAACGTTTGTCTATCTCTGGCTTGTTTGGTTCTTCACCAAGCTCCTGGATTCCCCAAACCCTGCAGAATGGTGAGTACACAAAAGTACATGTATACAACTCAAGTTGCTGTGGTGAGTGGGCACTACATCGAATACAACGTGTACAGTATAGTATGATTTTTCCACTATTTCTGGAGGTGCGAAAAGCAATTAATCCCGAATTGGCGATATTTCTTTTTCTATCAGAGATATGCTTCTCACTATTAGAAATAATGATATAATTTATATTACGCCACAAAATTTAACTACTCGCACAAAATGTCAATGTAATGCAAAATGTAACTGCATATGACGCAAAATGTAACTGTAAATAATATGATAATATGACATTTCCAACTCTATCTTCCAACTCTATTATTGGAATTGTGAGAAGCATTTAATCCCAAATTGGCGATATTTCTTTTTCTATCAGAGATATGCTTCTATTAGAAATAATGATATATATTACGCCACAAAATGTAACTACTCGCACAAAATGTAACTGCATATGACGCAAAATGTAACTAACCAATGATTCATTTGGCTTCTGGAGATAACTTCCAAGGGTCACATGGCAATCAGAGTTGACTTGATAAACGTTTTTACTTTTCCGCAATTTGTTTTTCTTTTTCAGAAAAAAAACTTTGTACCAACTTTAAACAATATGATTTTTATATAATATGAGTGAAATGAGAACATCGTCTTTTTCAACATGCAATCTTAACATGCAGCCTTCCAATACTCCCGAAAGAAAGTGTTCTAAACGTAGAGGGTACATGTTATCATCATAGGGCTTGGACTTTCGTACGCGTCATTGCACGTGCGTTAGCCTAAGGCATGTTGTATTTTCCTCCGCCATTGGTATAACTAAGGCCAGGGACAGGGTACGTACGTACGTGTAGGCCTACAAATGTAAAAAAAAAAAACATTTTGGAAGACTGACGAGTGTTACTGTTACTCATGTTAAAAATAATGTAAATGTTACCATGCATAACCAACTTCCGAGACCCCATGCACTAATAAATCTAGGCCTATTTCAGAATTTTAAATCACTTAAATGTTTGGACTTGGAAATTTAGGCAAACTGATATGGTCATTCTGATTTTCGTCGAACCACTTTGGTGTCGCCCTAATATTAACGTCGTGAAACTTTAGTTACTATAACAATATTTGCTGAGCTTAACGTTGGGACTTTTCTGGAAAAAAATAATTTTCGTGGAGCCTTTTGAACATACAGAACAAAACATTTTGTAAACTTGTTTCAGAATTTGTTGTTTCAGAATTTGGTGTCCCAAAAAAATCCTTACACGTGAAACTTTGTTTTTGTTCCATAAAAGTGTAATAAAATATAACTTACATACCATAACTTTTAGGAAACTGACTAAATATGCAAATTTGATAAATGATTTTACAAAATAAAGGATGAATGTTTATAGATCGAGGGCCTAAAAGTTTGTACCCTAATTTATGGAATCGCCCATTTGCGTCTACTAGTGCTAGATGCTGCGTTAATAGCGCCACCAATTGGCGAAACAATGAACAGTTTATTCAAAATGCGACAATGCGACGGCACGACGCGACAATGCAACGGCACGACGCGACTATGCGCCGTCGGCTACGGAGCCAGCCAAGAACGCCACACATGCGACGCTGAACTGGCAGAAATACACTACTCGAAAGGAACAAGAGAACATAATGTTTTTGTCATGGTCTATATGGGCTACCGTTAGAACAAGAGGCATTAAAGTTATGTGAAAATCATTCAGGTGTTGTCAATTGATTCTCAAACAATACTCAACAATGTATGGCGAAACTTATTGATGTGGTAGCCTGTTAACATGACTAAAACATGAATGAACAAAAATATGGACATAATCATCTGGCAGGTTATCATGACTATCCGTACATTGTCCACGTTTTGGCAAAGTAAACGTTAATTAATCATTGTCTAGTAACTGGTATGACCTCCACGTGCTTGTATGCACTCCTGACAGCGTCGAGGCATGCTTAAAATTAACTGTCTTATGGAGTCTTGAGGAATGTTCTCCCACTCTTCAACCAAGGCCTCTCTGAGTGTCTGTATGTACAGAGTCTCGGCCACGGGAGTACCGTGGCCGAGCGGTTTAGGTCATTGACTCGCAATCATAGGTGAAAACTTGGGGTTGCAGGTTCGAACCTCCCCACGGCTACGGTACCTTTGCCCTTGGGCAAGGCACTCAACCACACTTGCTCCATCCTTCGGAAGGGATGTAAAGCCGTTGGTCCAGTGTGTTAGGTAGGCCTAATATGGAAACGCACTCTAAAGATCCCAGAGCATTCTTTCGTGAAGAGCAAGGGGGATCATCCCCGGTGTCTCTGGCCATTTCTAATTCTAATTCTTCATGGGTTTCCTCACGCTTGCGAGTGACAGTGCAATGAGCACTATTGAGGAATCCTTGGTATGAATACCAGAAAGAAATAATAATAATAATAATAATAATAATAATAATGTTCCCGACCTGCGACACGTCTGCCAAGCATGTCCCATGCATGCTCTATAGGGTTTAGGTCAGGAGATCTTGCCGGCCAGGGCATCGTGCTGATTCCCTCATTCTCAAGAAAGTTCATGGACACTCGTGCAGTGTGTGCACGAGCGTTATCTTGCACCAGGATGAAATTTTCACCTACGGCAGCAGCAAATGGCCTCACAACAGGTTCCAGTATCTCATCTCGATACCTCAAACCTGTTAGTGCACCACCAGCTACCACGACGAGGTCCGTACGCCCCTCCAGGGAGATACCCGCCCACACCATAACTGATCCACGTCCAAAGTGGTCAAATTCGACAATGTTGCAGTTGAAATATCGTTCCCCCGACCGTCTTCAAACCCTTACACGTCTATCATTGGTTGAAACAGTGAACCTGCTTTCATTTGAGAACAGTACTGGTGCCCACTGGTCCATCTGCCAAAAATGATGGTTTGTAGCAAAGTCCAGCCGGGCTCTGCGGTGTACTACGGACAAAATGGGGCATCTCATACCATCTTCATGCAGACGATTCCTGACTGTTTGATTGGAAACACGGACATCAGTTGCCCTGTGGAAGCTTGTGGCTAAGGATCTTGCAGTAGATCGTCGATTTCGACGTGCCAGGATCCTCAGGTATCGGTCCTGGGGAGGGCTAGTCACACGTCTGCGACCTTGTCCTGGCCTCCTGGTGTACAGACCATCTTCCTGAAAACGTCTCCACAACCGGTTGATGACACTTACGGACACATCAATATGTACAGCCACCGCACGCTGTGTATTGCCAAATTCAAGGAGCTGGACAGCTCTAGCAACCTCAGCTTCAGTTAACTGACGGCGAACACCAGTACTCAGTCCCAGCAGACAGACAACAGACAACAGAATTGGAAGAACCTTCATTTTGTTGCAAGAAGTGATAACAACTAGTGATGACAAGTGTACCAATACCAACACCTTATACAGGGTAAAAGAACACGCCTGTGGACACCCCCGTGTCCACGTGTTAGAAGACACGCATGATTTCACCAACATTGTTGAGTATTGTTTGAGAATCAATTGACAACACCTGAATGATTTTCACATAACTTTAATTCCTCTTGTTCTAACGGTAGCCCATATAGACCATGACAAAAACATTATGTTCTCTTGTTCCTTTAATTCTTTTGAGTAGTGTATAATTCCATACTGCAGTTGGCCATCCATTGTATACGTCGGCCACAACGTCGTGAAATAAAAAAATTGAATGATGCTACCGTGTTCTTAGCCTTGTCCAAGTCTATGGCGTGAGCGACCTCTCACGATAAACTGTAGATTGGTTCCCGATCCCATCGCTTATTATCGCTTATTGCAAACATATGGGGATCAATAAAGGGCAGTCATGACTAGCAGAATCAGTCCCGTCACGTGGTTATTATTATTGTGTTTTTTTTTTTAGTAAGTGCGTATATTTTGCAGTAACATCTGTAACCCGGCCGTGCGTGTCGAACATATCAAAATGCAAATAAAGTACATTGCCTATAAAGCAAAGTGCAAAGAGAAATGCCCCAGGGGAAAACCCACGCGGTCAAGTAGGGACTGCAAACTCAATCCACATACACGCCCCGGATTCGAACCCGGGACGCCAGAGGTGAAAGGCGAGGAAAGAACCCGTACGCCAACCCGACCGCCCTGTAAACGATGTGTTATGTGTTTCTATATATCTGCGTTGGAAATCCGACGCAATTACTGATGCGAAACCTGAGTGGTTATACATGTAAATATTTATATCTTGCATAACATCTAATCAGAGCTCACTATTTTTACCCTCGGGTCAAATAGTGCATGTGACCAGTTATCAAGCATAAACGTTTGTACGTCGTACATAATTATGTAGTGTATACAGTGTATCATCACGTAGTGTTACAACTGAGGAAATCAACGGTAGTTTGAATTATGCAGCCGACAAATTGCAAATTGCAAAGATAGCCCTCACATATTTTCTGTAAAGGTATGGCGTGTTTGTGAACTTACCAACTGGGTATACGTACAGAAAATCTGCTCTTTTTCAAACAGCACCGTATTGTTCTGTCAAAACAACCGTTAACCAATGAGCTTTTACGTCTCAGTGCTCTTTGAAAAATTAACATAAAGCGTCCCCGCCCATAAAACACATGGAGTACAGAAAGAACAAGGCTATGATTTGGCACCTTTCTGTCGCAAGGGTCTTTGCTCCACACCGAGTTCCACAAAACCCTTGCTGCATCGAGTTGAGCTAGGCTGTATTTGGACCCCGGGCTTTTCGACCAATGAGAGACACTGAAAACTTTTGACCCAGCACTTTTGACCTTTTAATGAAGCCGTTTCGACCAAACATCTCGCGCGTTGTATCAGCTCGCGACATCGTAGACGACAATTACCACAATTCCTATAGGGGAGATCTGTTTTATGTACATATCTGCACTTATGTACGCAGTATGTTCGTAACTGAAGGAAGACTTACTATATTTCGCTAAAAGCTAAACGCAAAGCATCTGAATAAAGATAGGCCTACGTATCTTTTGAAAAAAAATTATGTCCTGACTGTTCATTTAAACATTAGACAACCCCCTGGTAAAAGTGGACGCTGCCACTACACGAAGCGAGGCACGTGTGATTTACCGTGATTGCCTCTTGCTATTTGCAACAGCGTCCGTAGCTATGATGCAATTGAATGTCGCGCAAACAAGGCTACGTGCACGCGCGCCTAGCCTAGTTATAGCGGCGCGTGATTGGTCAGTTGCGTGATTGGTCACTGTCACTTGCTAATCAATATTCATATAAGTCCCGAATACAGCCTAGCTCAACTCGTTTCAGCAAGGGTTTTGTGGAACTCAGTGTGCAGCAAAGACCCTTGCGACAGGAAAATGTGATTTAGCCTCGCGCGTGTAAGTCTGGATTTCAGACCAAGATATTCCGATAACCAGCCTAGTCGCTGGCTACAGTTTATCGCGAGAGGTCGCTCACACCATAGACCTGGGGTCAATTTCATGGCGTTGCTTAGCACACAAATTTGCTTAGCACAGGATTTATTTGCTTTATAAAATGGATTACGAGCCAAAATTATACACCAACTTGTGTTCTTCGCAAGAGTATGAGAATACCTTTCAATATACATCACTTACGATTTTGGCTGGCAATCCTTTTTTGCAAAATAAAGCAACAAAATCATGTGCTAAGCATATTTTTGTGCTAAGCAACGCAATGAAATTGGCCCCTGGACAAGGCTAAAAACGCGAAAAACAAAAACCGCCCACGCGCTTGCGTGACTACACAAAATGTATTGGTACGCGTCCCGCAAGCTGCGCGCCGAAATTAACGTGCGCTTGCACTACGCAGAACGGACACGGATACTTTTTGAACTCGTGTAGCCGACGACCGTTTTATTAAAAATATACTTCAGCACATTAAACAGCCTTAGAGTAAATATGCAAATATCCCTAATCAATGATCGTTTGGTGAAATTCATCGCAGCACCCATCGTAGCCACGATCCATCGCAGCCCTACGATCCATCGCAAGCCTTATTATGGACCTTAACGTACGAAGAGTTTGGTGAAAGCGACCCCCGGCCGACAAGGAGCGCACGAGCACGTCATCATTTCACATTGTGTTAACGACACTATATCAGATTCAGTTTCATTAATTTGGCGAGCAAGTGACTCGTCACTCGGACTCGGACTCGAGGCAAGTGACTCGTGACTCGGACTATAATGACTCGAGACTTGGACTCGATATTGGCGACTCGACAACAACACTGCCATTTTGCCACGATTTGCACGTGATAAACACCAAGTCGTGACGACTTTTAATGTCCGGATTTTGTTTTCCACATGGAATGAGAAACACCACACACAGTCTGCAGAGCTGCCAACATTCTTGTATTTTGCAAAAAATAAATCCTGGAAAATTACCTATCGCGGGACTCATATCACAGATAAAACCCCTCCTATTAACAACCTCGGAGATTTTTTAGATGTGTCTGAAGTCAGGAGGTCAACCTATTTTGCAATTGTTTTCTCTAAAATACGGGAAGATAGCAGCTTTTTATGTTTCCAAGTTTCTTCTCTAAAATACGGGAAGTAGACACAGCTAAAAGAAATCAGAAAATATATCAGTTCTGGTTGGCATGTGACCCTGGGAAGATATCTCCGAAAGACAAATGATTCCATGGTTAGTTACATTTTGCGTTTGGTTAGTTACATTTTGCGTCAAAAGCAGTTACATTTTTGTCACCGGATAGTTATATTTTGGGTCAAACTTAGGTACAGTTTGCGTTTCAGTTGGATTTTGCGTCAAATGCAGTTGGATTTTGCGTTACAGTTACATTTTGTGCGAGTAGTTACATTTTGTGGCGTATCCATTTCGGGATTAAATGTGATAACTTGTCACCTCAATAAATATACATATTTCTAAATGTTAACTTTGCACGTCATACTTGACGCGGGACGCTGGCGTGCTCACGGGCACGTGTGACTCAGAATCTAACACGTTTTAATTGTTGCTCTTCTCTCTGGGCGATGCCTATATAACTTTTTAAATGACCCTTGTACGTGTACCTGAAATGGTGAACGGCGTTACATACCTTCTGAGTAGTCTCACTCCTGTGTAACCAGCCGTCTCCGATATGGTCTTGACATAGTCCTCATCAGTGAGATACTCCCTGACCTCCTTGAAATATGCATCAACTGTAAGGACAAATTCCGGGGAAAATACGAAAACTGAAGTTTACGACTTGGACGAAATGATGTAATCTTAAAGACACAGCTCATAATGATAAAAAACCCTATCTTTACTGGTCCATGATCAGTGCCCAAATGTTTAAGTGCGCATGCGCGAGGTTTTACGTGTGATTCAATGGGAAAGTGCCCAAAATCATGCAAATGGTGCCCAAAACTATGTAAATGAAGGTGCCCAAAACTATGCTAATGAGAAGGCGCTGTTATGCGCGGCCCAGCTGCGATTTTTTTTAATTTTCAAATGACATAGCACTTCTTGTTTTCTAATTGGTGGGATTATAACATACTAATACAACTGCAGTTCGGAAAAGTATTTCCCCAGTTACTTAATAAAAGATAATGGCATAACCACAGCGAGAAACTACAACTGAACTTGGGTCCTTCTGATTGATGGCCCTATGCTTTACCACTAGATCACAAAGCCTCCCATTTTCTTTTGTTATTCCCTAATTTAAACAACGCTATGAGGGCGCTATAAAGAGAGTATGAATATTCGTTTCCGATGCACCAGTCAAAGGGGACAGAATCCTCTGCCTCTGTGCGCGTAATGATTTTTTGCACCACTGCGAGGGGAAAATAAGGGGTTTTATACATTTTTAGCGTCTTGAGAGGAGACTATGTAATATGTTAGGGTTCAGGGTTAGGGTTTAGGGTTGGTTATTTTAAAGGAATATAGGGTTTTGAATGCGGTCGGTTTGCAACCAGCTTCGTGGTCTGGTTAGAAGAGAGCTCGACTTGCAATCTTAATGTCCCTGGTTCAAAATTAATCTTAGTGTTGGTTTGGCATTTTTCGAAATTTCTCGGTTTCTTCTTTTTCTATAGTGAGAGTAAGAGTTCTGGCTATTTCCAAGATTGTTACTTGAGAAGTATCAGTCATCGGAGACTTAGTAGACTCTATTCGGGTTGAGAAATTGGGGTGTACCCCTCGCTGTGGTGTAAAAAAAAACCACGCTGCCGTTTGGAAATACAAATTTCGCCGGACCGGCTCCGTTTCTGATTTAACTTTTAATGGAGATCCGCAGACAGAACGCTGCGCTCGCGGATACACGCATGCGCTTTACGATCAGGGAGATATAATACCAAATATCGAACGTGCACCGGTGTGGAAAATTCAGATCGTTTGTGTGCAGAAGGCGCTGTTGAGCAAACACGGTTACAACAGCAGCCGCAGAGTGGACCAGGTGGGAATGCAAACTGCGCCAAAATAGGCAAATGGTGATTGTTTTAAAAATTAATAATTTTATATTTTGTTCGGTTTGTGTGGGTCTATACAACAATAGAAGTAATCACCATAACAGGCAAATTTTGAGAAAAGGCGTTACTTTCATAATATTTTAAACGGCCATTACGACCGCTGTGTAAAACGTAAAGTTATGAAAATTTACTCTTCGAGACGTCTTAAACTCAACGAGAACAGGAACATTTTGAGAAAAGGCGTTACTTTCATAATATTTTAAACGGCCATGACGACCACTGTGTAAAACATAAAGTTATAAAAATTTACTTAAAAATTTAAATTAGAGGACATTCCATAATTATTTAAGGACAATTAAATCGATGTTAATTTTACTTTTGTATTTCATCCGAAAAACACACGGACAAACACGGAAAAATCATGTAAAAAGTAGTGTGCTTTATTCAGTAACTCTGGAAGTACAAATTGCCGTCGAATTCTGCCTTAATTCTTATTTTTCATAAAAGCATAAAAACCCAAGAACATTTTAAAACAAAATTTAGCTGCCACCACTTGCTACCTTGAAAGTTCTGCTTTTTGTAAAACCCATACTGAACTGCTTGCAAGATTGAAA
The DNA here is from genome assembly GCA_037783545.1 of Henricia sp. BOLD:AAB3569. Classification (NCBI taxonomy): domain Eukaryota; kingdom Metazoa; phylum Echinodermata; class Asteroidea; order Spinulosida; family Echinasteridae; genus Henricia; species Henricia sp. BOLD:AAB3569. The sequence goes on along the minus strand of JBBELK010002101.1, from coordinate 13,099 downwards.
TTTTGTTTAAAGGTATAGTATACTTATTGGTAAAGTGTCAAAAACAGCATGATTTGCACTGTATCTGAAAGCATAGGTCGAGAAAGATCGCCTGTAGGCGATCTTTGGAAATTCACATAGTTTTGTCATTTTTCTCATGAGTGGGGGCAATTCAGACGAAATAAATACACAGGACGATTACTACCATTACCATCTTGATAACAAGTAAGCTTAAAGATAATAATTCAGAAATAATTTTGGAGGGTAATTACCCAACAAGTAGACTACCTTTAACGTCTATCGCTAAAAAATGACAGTTATAGGATCAAAACTAAAAGTAGGACATTTTTCGACAGGTAGTACAAACTTTTAATGCTCTCTTTTCGTCATTTTCGTCACCAGAATTATGCTTACCTGATTTTCCAATGGCATTCCCCAACTGTTCGTGAAACACAGATCCTTCGCTCAAGGGGAAGTATTTGTGGTCAAGATAGGACTTGATGAGATTAGCCAACATGTGACCAAAATCATTACCGGCAGGCCCCATGTGAGCAAACTCGAAGTCAAAAATCTGAAAGTATGGTGAAGAAAGTTAGGGGTCATTCAATGAAATTCGGATATTGTGTCCCCTGTTATACAAATTACATTTTAACCCTATTTTTTGACTTACGGATTCCATTAGTAAATAGTACTGAATATTGCTGCTCACTTTGGCTATGTTGCTGAAATGAAGAAATGTCACACTATTGTGTCCCAACTTAATGGAACGATCCTTTTTAATTACTGATTACTGATTTCATTTAACAAAATCAACAGTGACATCGAAGCCAATAACAGATTGATATTTGAAAGAAGATAAGGAAGAAGGGAAAACAAGTAGAGGGGAGTACAGGTAGAAGGGAGTACAGGTAGAAGGGGAGGCGTATACAATAAATATAACCAAATTTTAAGTCTATTGAATGACATAAAACGTGGTTTTCTTTGGTCCATACAAAAGGGACACTTGCATTTGTATTGCAGTTTATTTGGTAAAGCTGCTGTCGATTTACTCAGCACTAAAATGAAAAAACCAATTATCCACAAACAATTTCATGGTAAGATAAAGATCCAAAATTGTTCAGGGTTAAATGTAATACCTTGACTGCCGATCCTCTGACCATGACAGAGCTGGTGTGGAAATCACCGTGCACCAAGCAGTCGGTGCTCCCCGCATCAGTATCTCGCAATCTTGTAAAACTACCCCAGAGCTCTTCGTTTTTCTGAAAGTCCTCAACTTCTTGTTCGTACTTTCCGGCCCCTTTCCTTTCCAGTGGGTCCACGAAAACAAGTCTTAGGGATACTTCTCGCATGTATGTCGGCCTACGAACAAAAGAACACGGGTTCAGATAAAAGGTGATCTTTTTTTAATGGGTGCGTTAAATTGTTAATTCCTGAACATGTAGGTTTAGCCACAAAATCTACAGTTATCTAGGAGCAGAAATTGAGAAATTCCCAGTTCAAGGTCGCCATTTAAAAAAAATACAAGATGGCCGCCTTACAGACTTCGAAGCAAATGGAATCATGTGTTTTCTGATTCGTTAGTCCACGGTGTTTAAAAAACCCATAGTTTTAACCTCATCTCAAAAAGGCCCTTTATGTCATCAACTATACGGCATTAGCTTTTTAACTTTACTGTATTATATATGGGTCTGTCCACGGTAATGGGGTACAATTCTGTAACATTCAAGATCTTAGGTCCCAGTTCACTTCAAATGTCTTAATTTTATCTTTAAATTATCAAGCTAAACTGAGGAAATAACTTTTTCACCAAGGAGTAAGAAAAATAGTCCTACAACATACATTTGTGAAAACCTCGTGCACAAATTTTCCTATTACGCATGTAACAAAGACGGAAAAAGATGTCACAAAATTGTCTGTCCATGTTACATGCGTAATAGGAAAATTTGTGCACTTGCTTTTTAAAAATGTATGTTGTGGCAGCAATTTGTTACTTTTTTGGGCAAAAGTTATCTCTTTAATCTCAGTTATTTATTTAATTCTGAGATAAACTAAAGACATCTGAAAGGAATTATTGACTTATTTCAAATGTACCCTATTACTGTGGACAGACCCATATACGTCCTACAGACAACTTCAACAACAAAGAAATGACTCCAACACTTGAAAATTATGGTCTTGTACATGCACATGTATTCATGCCATCTTGACTCAGATCTGACTTACTATGTATGAGTATGAGGGATAATTAGGCTCTTAGGGAAAACTAAATCATTCAGGGCATATGCAGCACGATATGTGGCTAAGGGTAACCCCTTCCATTGTTCAACTATTGTGTCTCAAACACCCAAGGAATTTAAAAGGAATTCCTTTCGGTATTCTGGGGGTTGGTGCGTTAACAAAAGGGAAGAGTGTTTTGAGGTATAGGAGCGTTAGGGGGAGTCCCTTTGTCACATATCGAGCAAATCAATAGACAGGCGTTTATCATTGTAATACAATATTGTATACATACTTGCACATGTCTATCAACTGTTGATGTTCTGCTGAGCTGAGAGTTGCCTGATGTGTGACTCGGTGAAGCTTGGATATGTTACAGGTCAGCGTTTCCAGAACAGACAAATCCAAATCGCCTTCGTTGAGTTTGTCCCGCAGAATTGCATAGTTGCCGAGATCTTCCATAACAACTACATGTAAAAACAGAACAATCAATCAGTATTACACAAAACGGAATTGAGTAATGGTAAAGACGTACTACAGCACTTTTCTACTTGTACTTATCAGGTCGTTATGTAAGCATAGCCTCATGCAGTAATAGACAGTCGTATAAAAAGCAGTATAACTTGGTCAAGTTGCTGAGGGCTGATTTCAAGAAACACGCTACGGGGTATGCGTCAGCTAAATCACGGAAATGTGTGTACCAAACCTAAAACATTACATGTCTATAGTCATTTGGCACTGAACATTTGTCAATAAAATGAAAATAAAGGTTATTCATTGAACACATGACAAATTTTTTTCTTCTAAAAGGACTAATTGGATATCTTTTGACTAACCATGAAAGGATAATCTCGGTTTTTGCAAAGACCCCTTGTAATGCAGATTCTGTCAAGACTAATGTTGCCGTACGTAAGTCTAATGAGAACATATTCAAATTACCAAATGAAGCATGTTATGACTTATACACCATGCCAATCGTCAGTCCCGATTCCCCCCGATCGCCAGTTTCTGGTGAATCGCCGAGGATCGCACGATCCAGCGCCCCGAATGCTGTGGGCCGAAGGCAGGTCGAAAGCACCCCGACATTTACGACACGGTAACATATGTTCAATGATTCTGACACGTATCCTTCCCGATGCCTGAATGACTCTCACAGACTCTTGCACGATAACGGCACGTTACTCCCAACACCCCCTCGAACTTAATAAGGTACTCAGGAAACCTGAGCAGGATGATGCCACGGGTATATTCATATCGCACACTTATTGCACACAAACACGTGGTTTCCGGTTATGGTAAGACTTCTAGTCAGGACACCAGTTATCTTGCCTATGCTTGTACTTTCTTTTTCAGACAGACTTTACCCGCTACGGGATCGCCTTCATGTAATCTGTCTTTAGGGAATGGCACACAAAGCCTTTACCCACCAAAGCGTCTGCTCACATAGCGACCCTGGCATTGGACTACAAAGTGCTTGAGGCGTCACATAATATTTTCGAAAATGTGAACTAAATACGCTTGAACTATTAAAACTATGAATCAGCGGGCAAGCACAGCTGCGAAATGTCTGGTGAAGCATGTCTTGTTGCCTTATGGCTGTCCCCTCCGCCTTCACTCCGACTGTGGTCGCAACTTCGACTCTCAGTTGGTCAGAGAATTATGTGAGATGTATGGGGTACAGAAGAGCAGGATCATTCCGTACCACCCAGCTGGTAACGGGCCATGTGAGCAGTTCAACTGCACGGTTTTTAACATGATAGCAGCCCTCCAAGAACGGAAGAAACGCCGCTGGACATACAGGTTAGTTTAGAACAGTATGGTGTAGAACACGTTTTGCGAAACTTGATACACTGTATCAAACTGAATCAATCACTCACTGGAGCATGGAAATGCATCCCATGGCTGTTGATTTTGTTTTGTTTAATCAAACTCTCTATAAATTATTAGACTTATGTAAAGTCTGATATGAAAATGAAAACCTACGAAAATGAGCAAGTTCCAATCCTCATCACTTACACTGCAAAAACTGTGGTGTTAAATTAACGCCAGTGGTGTTGTCTTATATAGATACCTGGTGTTAAAATGTAACACCATAGGTGTTACTTTTAATACCACACTTGGAATAAATGCACTATTTTTAACACCCTCGGTGTTAAAACTAATACTTTTGGTGTTAAAATGTAACACCAGGCTTGGTATCTATATAAGACAACACCCACTTTAACACCCACAATTTAACACCACAGTTTTTGCAGTGTATAGAACATTGAAAATTAGACATTATTGAAGATTTTTTAGGTGTATGAATCACAAGCTTCGCCATTCACAATTAGCAAACCACACATCGTCTACCGGTACACATTATACTTACTGTAATTGGCGGCAGTATTCAAAAAGAACGGCGTTGGCACTGATCCAGGAATCAGTTCATCCATTTTCTTCATCGACCAGAATTCCACAGTGATTCTCTTTTCTGCCATTTGGAAATTAGGGAAGAGCTGTTCATGCAAACAAAAGTGGATAAATGGAATGATACACTGGAAAGATACATGTACACTGCAAGTACGAAGGCACAACTTGTGCCATTAATTTGCAAAATCACTTCCCATGCGGTTGGGGGGGGGGGGGGGGGGTTGGGGGCGGGATCCTGCGTTGACGATCGGACTCCACAGTCCGACTCCGATTCCCTATTTCACATTCCACCGGGTATTGCCGGCCCTGGCCCGACTGCCGTTTTGTCTGCGATTATGTCCACCTGTGGCCCACCACCACTGCACGCAGGTGTTCCACATTTGGCACGCTACCAAACGAACCAGCCAGCGGAAATGAAGCTGGTACGACACATCACATTAGTCATAGTACACTTAAATATTTCGTACATACCAGAGTTGTATGTGGATTTGTTGTGGGTGTAAGAGTTATAAACAACGTGTATTCGTATGTACGGATGGATTAAATAAATAAAAAATAAAATAAAATGCCTGATAAGTATTAAAACTGCAGTTTTAACACTGTACAATCCAACACGCAAAAATCCGAAATTTTTTGAAGCAATTAAACGCCGTCTATTAACAGATATACCTTAACATGGTCCTCGCCGTGTTTCACAATCGCAGTCCGATTGGGGTCTTTGTCGCTCGTCATTCGATGCACGTAATTAACAGTTCCTCCAGCTAGCTCTTCTACCTTCGATTTTGGACCAAACATCTATAAACAATGAAAAGAAAACCGACCGATTTTGCATGTAAGTATTACATTACAGTGCAATGCCTCCACTGAGAAAAAAAAATCCAATATAAATAACTATTTGACAATTTTTAGAGTTTATTGGACTTTCTTTGTTTTGTTCTCTTGTACACAATTAGCAACATAAATAAAGTGTTTAATTGGTGTTACTCTCATTGCAGTATTGAGCCTGTGGGGTTGTATTCAGAGATTAAGTCAGATATGTAATCCGGTGCAAGCCAATTCTGATCAGTGACTTATAACTTGACTTTTTCCGAAGAGCAAAGTTCGCGACTGTATATACTCTGAGCCAATCTTAAGGTTATTAATAGGAACACTGCTTCTTGAAAATATAGAAGTGATATTAGTCTTGCCGGTATTAAATTTCAGCTGATCGTCGGCCATCCACTTCTTGATTAGAAATGCAAAGCTGAAGTTGTTCTATGGCGGAAGAAGCATTAGCAGGATTGAAAACCATGAACATCGGTGTATTCAATTCAATTCAATTCAATTTCTGGTTTATTTGTTACACACAACCAAATAAAAAGTCAAAAACTTATACAATTTGGCTTCCATTAATTAACATAAGCATACAATAAAAATAGTTATACATGCAAAACATCAAACAAACTATTGCACCACTGTGGAGTTAATGAGTCTGGTCATATATGGTATTGGAGATTGCCTATATCTTTGTGTTTTCATCTTTGGTTGATTAAGCCTTGCCAGGCATCTCAAGTTGTAATTTACTGAACACTCACGTTCATCAGGTAAGATATGGCGATGTCTATTGGAAACCAATAGAGACTTGGCAAATTTAACACTTTATCATCAGCATACATCATTAGTTCAATACCATGATGGGATTTGATGATAGTGATATCTTCCAATGGCGCAATGTACATGGTACAACAAAGAAGGCCAAGCATCGACCTTCTGAAACTTCGATCGTCATTAAGTGGAGAAAGTTCTGACTGAGCACCATTTATGGCAACATCGGGACCGCTTGTCTAGGTACGTTTTTAAAACAGTACCAACAATGCCAAGTCTGTTAGCGAGTCTTTGCTGCAATAGTGTAATTAATCGTGTCAATCGCTGCTGTCATACCAAGTACGACCTGTACAACGTCACGAGAAGCCCACACGGGAAGAAGTTCGATGTTGCCATTAACAACGCCCTCCGGATTGTAACTGGTTGCCTGAAGCCTACTCCTGTGTTTCAGCTGCCAGTGCTAGGCAGGAATCGCCCCAGCTGGCCTCCGACGGGAAGCTGCCACCCTTGCCCTAGCAAGGAAAGCCCAGAAACATGACTGGCATGTCCTACATGACACCACAACAACTGTGGCGCCCCCAGGCAGACTCAAGTCCCGCCTACCCTACAACAAGGCGGCACAAGAGATCTGCCTGGAAATGACACGGTTTTACTCACACAAAAACATTCGCGATGTTTACGTCGCCATTTTATATCTAGCGCTCAACCATCTCTCGAGAAGGATTCCACAGATCACATAATTTTGTTTTCTTACTCAGGATCTGCGCGAAGTGAACTAGTTCACCTTAGATATGCGCAGATCTGAATCTGGATCCGTCCGAAACAAACACGTACGCCCATTTAGTCCGGTCAATTTACGAGAAAATTGTGCCTGACCTAGAACTAATTGCAATAGAATGCATTCCAACACTGGCTGGTGTGTAAAAAATCACTCATTAACATACTGAAAATCTAATATTTTCTAAGGAGTGGAAATGGGATTTGTTCACGCCAATTCGCGGTAAATTTTGTAAGTTATTTAATCATTACATTGAGGGCGCTTTTTCGCCTGTTACCTATCAGGATACCGTGAACATTATGTAACAATCTTCGGGAAACACGACTACTCGTAGCAGACGAAATATTTCCCGCCCTCTGCTAAAGATGAGGCATTATAAACGAAACAGACATGTTTTTTTCACATTCCGGGGATTTTGTTTATAGTTAGTGGTCAAACAACTGCCCTACTGTTATTCCTTCTTGTAAATTGGTTTGTAATAATTGGAAATGTTTGCTTGAGTGGATAAAATAGCACAGTGTTGTATAGAAAAATTATATAATATGGAGATGATAATAAGGTCCATGCCAAAAACAACAAAGGAAAATATATCTTAGATTTGTTCACTTTTTTGGTTAAAACACATGTACTTGAGTACTCAAAATCTCAAAATTCAAATCTCAAAATTCATAGATTAAATAAGACCGTTTTTCTTAAGCGAGCACCTGATTTGGACACTGCCGTCTGCTCGCAAGTGGTCGTGATTACCATGCTCCTACCATTGCGAAACATGTAGGTTGGAGTACGTTACCAGACTAGTTTCTGAGACGCCGTCGTCTGCAAGTGGTCGTATCACTACGCATCCACTATTACGAAACATACAGACTAAGGAACGTTACCAGACTAATTATTAATTCCTAATTTTTGTCTTTAAAAACTGCTTTAAAGACACCTTTCCACTCAAAAGAAACAACTAGAATTTTCATATGTTGTTTATTGAATGTTGTGACCTAGATCCATGTTAGAAATATTTCTATTGCAATTAGTTCTGGGTCAAATCGTAAATTTACTAGACTAATCGTGTGATAGACTACTTACTAAAGTGATAACGTCACCCTTTGTGTGTTGCCGAGGTTACTGGGCATACACTAAAGCAATTAACCTTTTCCTAGCGAATTTTTAGACCCAATCACCATGGCAACTGACGTCACTTTATAGTCTTAGTGAAAGAGCGTCCGGAGCAGGATTAATAATGAGGTTCACTTCCAAAATATCCACCTTGAAGTGTTTTACAATTATATTACGTAGTTGGCGAAAGCTGATCTAGTGCTTTACATTCAAAGAACACTTTACAGCAGAATGATCAGACAGTAAATCACTGCGACGTGAGATGGCAGAAATAGCCTTATCGGAGTCTGTAATCGACAAGTCAGGTGTATGACCTCTTTTGTTGGTTGAGCTGGTAACATGCTGAGTAAATCCACCCACGGTCAGCAGTTCATAGTACAGTTTTATCATGAATCGTGTTGATAAATTGCATATAGTTTGTTTTTAGTTTGTTGTTTGTGAGTATGGTGGCATGTACACGAATTGATTAACGTCGGCGGTCCCTGGGTCATTATCTCTAAACCAAACAACTTGATTGCTTAATAATTAGGGCAAGCCGGGTAAAGGTTGTCTCATTAAAGGGTTTATCTCTCTAAGTCTTGTTAAGCTCATGTAATAGACCGTATCGAATAGGTGCCCCACTTTTGTTACTTAAACTGTTCAACAATGTAAGCACAATATGTGGAACCGTGCATGTCCTAAAGGAACACAGAAACTGCCCTACAAGATGGCGGCTATTCGATACGGTCTATAACCAATTCTAATCAGTTAGGAACAATTGCAATACCGTGGATCTACACCAGCAGTTGGCTTCATGGCTCAATTGGTAGGGCGTCTGCACCTTAACAGACAATCCGCGGTTCGAATCCGGGTGGAGACAAGTTGTGTTTTACTGCATCCAGATTTCCCAAACGCATAGACATTTGTCTACATTTCTATTGACTATTTTTAAAAAAAACTATAACTAGCCTTTTGCGTGTATCATTTGCATATGGCTGGCAGGGTTGTGGTCGAGTCTACCGCAAGTCCTCACAAACCTTTACAAGTCCACCACAGATTTCCGGGTCTTAATTCATGTCACAAGACATTAAATGTATACTCTAACAGAGGCATTCTTTTGTGTGTGTTCATCCTTTGCTTCTTGTTACTGTACTTGTGACGGACTTGTGCGGGACTTGTGATAGACTTGTGATGGACTCGACTATTGGCTGGCATCCTGAATTCTCCACTTTCAAATGGAGGTTCAGTTTAGAAAGTTGTTGCTACGTGGTGCACGCCATTGCCTAGCAACCAGCAGTCTGGTTGCTTTTGCCATTCTCTCCTATACGGCGAACACGGGTTTAATTATGTACTTTACACATGACGCGTGCACAACTTTAGTCGGGTCATGTGGATAATAGGTGTGTTGGTGAAAGGAAGTACGTCAATACACCATATAGTATTCATGTGAAACACGTAAAAGCTAATTGTACATGTCCAAGTGAGCCACGGTTTCTTGCGGCCAAAAAAAAGTACAAAAAATGTCATATTTTTTTCATTACTATTCTAAATTTCTGTACATGTATATTTTCGGGGATATCGTCCAATAACCACCGAAGTTTAGTAAATCCGGTTACTTAACGCAGTGCGGTAATTACACGAAATTGGAACCGCAGTGGAGATTGCAAATTTCAAGTTTTTTTCCGAGGGGTAGTATTTTGGGGAGGTATTTGATATAATTGTTAATATAAGAAATCTGGTCACGCTCCTTTAATTGTTCCAGTCGTGTTTTGGACAGTATACCGTATCGACTAGCCGCCATTTCGTGGGGAAGTTTCTTTGTTCCTTGAGGACATGCATGGTTGCACATAGTGTGCTTCCATTGTTGAACGGTTTAAGTTAAAAAAGGTGCCCCACGAAACTTAAGTTCCTGTGCTATATAGTACTAGAATGTAGGTTCGATTCCGGGCCGCGACGGGTTGTGGCACCTGTGCCCTTGAGCAAGGCTCTCAACCACACTTGCTCCCATTCCTGTAATTGGCGGTCCCTCCGCTGTTGGATGTGATAAATAAATAAAATAAATACCTCTAGACCAGGAGTCTTGGCGAAAACATCCCAGTCATATGTTATCTTCTTCTCCGAATGAGCCTCCGTGAAGAGAGTGGGGTTAAACGGATCGGCCATCTTCAAATGCCCGGACAGTTATCTCACTGGCGACTCTATGAAAGTGAAGTGTTTGGTATGCTCAATTTAAAGACAATAGTTATACAGGCTTAAGTTATTCTCGGAAACACACTGCAGATGGATTTCAGGTTTTACCTAATGCCGGTGCATCGAGATGTCGTGTCAATTTTCGGACACTTATCAATCACTAATCACGTTTAAACTTTACAAATATTCCAAAATCAATAACAAATTGTGTTAATTACCAGGTATTGGTGCCGACCGAGTTTTAAAGTCATACAACCCATGGAAGAAGGGAAGGACCTTCGTTTTTATTACGTCATCGTAATTTTTGGACATCCTTATTGGCACATGTGTAGTAGTACACACTGCCAAATTTGTGGCATTGTGTAATCATTATACAAAATCATTCAAGCGGAATGCATGCCCTGAATAAAATATCTCCGTACACCCCACAATATCTCTAACTTATTGTGAGTAGTGTAGTTCAGTATTTTCTTCCCTGACTTGCTATTTAAAATAAAGACGTATTTCCCCTCCCCATAAAATTACTCACCAAACTCTGTCGAACCGTCTGGAATTGGTACTGAAATGAACACAATCTTCTAGGTAACGCGATTTGGGTCACCAGCCTCATGGGACGACATTTCGAGTGTTTGCTTGACCTATGGAACTCAAATCAAACTCCACTAACCGCGTTACAAAGCCAGTGACTGAAAAATCAGTTTAATAATTAGACAAGTGACATTTTTTTGGGGGGCAAGGTTGCGGGAGGGGGGGGGGGGGGGGGGGGGGGGTGTGGAAGCCCTACATGTAGGGAACAATTTCTATTACCATGTTTAATTCTGGTGTATAGAAACCGGTTATTTACGTGATTGACGTATGTACCGTGTACAGATTTTATGATAAAAATATCAGGAGGGAAAAATATATATATATATTTCTTATAACTTGTTTGTCTTAAACATTTCCACATGCTCATAGAAAACAAATATCAAATTGAAACCTTGTCTGTATCATAAACACCGACGAATCGCACCCGACGATTAACGATAACGTCCGGACGTGCATCATTGGTAACTCCAGAAACTTTCCGAAACGGGAGGAATTCCTCCTGCTCCAATATGGCGGGCTGACGGCTGCCGTACATAAAGATAATCTAAAAATGCTCTTAATCTTTTGGTCTGGGAACTGACCGTTGCCAAAATCCCACGTGTGCGGGGGTGCTGAGCCAAGTGCTGAGCTAAGATAAATGTAGCTAGCCAATTAAAAACCATCCCCTATTCACGTGATATGAATACAGTGCGCGCGGGCACCGCTAAGGTCACCAAACTTTTGATAAAGTGTGGTGACCTTGGCGGGGTTCGCAGGCGCGCGCAGTTTTTGGATCGCGCGCGTAAATAGGGAATGGTTTTTAATTGGCCAGCTACATTTATTTTAGCTCAGCACTTGGCTCAGCACCCCCGCACACGGTGAGATTTTGGCCACGCGAGGCAAAAGAAATCAAACACGTTAGATTTTTGGCTCACGGCCTCGCGAGGCAAAAAACGCAGCAAACTTTCACCAAACTTTCAGTGCTGAGCAAACGGCCACGAATGACCGTTTGCTTAGCAAACGACCTTACGTGTGCGGCGGGCTTTAAAAGGTGATGGGTTAAAATCTGTAAAATAAATTATTTTCTGGGGAAAAAATGTGGCAACATTTAGTTACTGAACCGCCAAAAAATCAAAACTTGGAAAGGCGGAAAGATGGTGTGCGGCCTAAACGGCTGTATAAAACGACGATTAATTTTTAAAAACAACACAAATTAATGTTCAGCAAATCTGCACTCGAGTTTAAATGTTCAAGATAGGATAATGTTTAAAACAGAATCTGTTTGAATTGGTATCTGTTTCAAATTGAAACGCATTTGAACTTGGAGATTAACATATTTTGGTAAAATATAGTTTTTGACCCAAAAAGGCCAAACTTCACGCTGGAACAATCAAAATCGGCTCAGCATTTGAGGACATTACATAGCAGGACATTACAAAATTTGACCAAAAATCCCAAAAAAAATGTTCATTTTGCATTAAAGTGGAATCTTAAAACATTTAACCAACAAGATTTTGATTCAACACTACATGTATATATTTAGCATCTGTGTCCAATTTCAAATCATTGAGATTTGAAACGAAGGTATTATGACACAAATACTATATATTTGACCAAAGAAATTGGCAAAAATCCCCCAAAATTGCCACCCTGCGTCAATAAGCAAGCTGGGGCAATGTTATCACCCGGAATTGGTTTCAGCACTATCGATTCATTTTTGACCAAAAATGGGCAAAGTATCCCAAAATAATTGGTCCTCCTGCATTAACGTTCACGCTGAGAACATTGAAACAACCGGATTCAGTACTATCAAATTAGTACCTGTACCAATTTTCAAAACATTTGAATTTAAAATGGCGGCATTATGGCCAAAATACTATTTTTTACCAAAAACGGGCAAACATCCTCCAAAATGAGTCACCGTGAGTTAATGTGCAAGTTACGGCAAAGCAGATTCTGATTCAGCATATTCTAATTAGTTAATATCACCTAATTTTAAGTTGCCCCTAAAAAGTTAAGACGAACCTCAATTTATAGGCCTCTTACAGATTTTGGCCCATGGCCTAAGGGTGAGGTTGTCCTTCATTGGATGTAGCCGCTCTGGGTCGTGGGGAAGGCGAAGTAGCCTGTTGGATGTTGGTATCACCAGTGTTGGCGCTATTAAAAGACGTATAGCATTCTTTAATATACCAATGTTGTGATTCCCACATGGGAAAAATCAGTGCTCTTGTTCTATCTTTTGTAAGACTCTGTCAATAAGAGAAAAAGGCAGAAAACAATAAATTAGTT
>JBBELK010002100.1:0-24830 GCA_037783545.1 Henricia sp. BOLD:AAB3569 | reverse complement strand
ACGTCCCCATTACACCAGTGATCGTCATTTTGTCAAATAATTAAACATTGTCTCTCAAGACTGAAGACTTAACCATATCGTGCAACATCATTATATAAATACGACTTGCTGTTCACTATTCTGTTCACTGTTCACCTATTCTGTTGCTGCTCACTTATTTTGATACCACATAATTTGTCATATTTTTGCTTCCACATCCAAAGTGGAGATTGCAAATTTCCTGTTTTCTCCCCATGGATGGTATTTTGAGGAGGTATTTTATATGATTGTTAGGTTAGAACGAAATCCATTTTCTGGAAAAATCTGAACAAGCTGCTTTGATGTAACAGATTTGTACCTTTCTCCATATAGTGGCTTTTGTGGTGAGCATCCATGAGGCAGCGAGCGTATCCCCGCCGGGTCATCCAGTAAGTTTAAAGACAGATTACATGGTTGAAAAATGTTTAAAGCGGGAACTACAACATTTTGTAACTAAATAATATTAGTGTTGAAAAACTGCCTTGTAGAAATTTCATAAATGCAGTAAAAGTTCAAAAACCCGACAAACCCATGCATGGTGAAAAAATGCCTGCAGACAGTTTTAAAGCACCTTCAGCTGGCAATTTCTCCCACAAAGGTACTATTTTCCACGGGAAAAAATCATGATGTTTGATACCATTTTTAGTGTCAAATCGTGGTTAACTGCAAATTAGCCTTTTTAAAGTATGGCGGACACAATAGGGGGCGCACTTTGGTATAACATCGAATAAAATGCACTATAATCGCATTTTCACTTTGGACTTATTTATTGGCTTTTTCGCTTTGCGGTGAAAAAGCCTTTGTTTTCGTTTAGATTTTTTTTTCTTCCGTTTATTTCTTCTTCTTCTGATTTGTTTCCCATAGACAAAAGCGCATAGGCGTTGTCGGCGCTTTTTTAGGTTGTTCCCAAACATTGATCTTAACCAAACATGGTCACATTAAAGACATAGTAGAAAAGGTGTGCACCCAACAATGGCGTCATCATGACGACATCAGGTGTCAGATTAAAGGGGCATGAAATTTAATGTTTTCCATATTCGAAAATTCATACAAAATCAACCGTTTGACGTACGATATTGATTCTTTCGGCATATACGATCAAAAATAAAGCTTTCAGATGCGCACATGCTTTGACCTTTGACCTCATTTCCTATTGGTCAAACAGATGTTGCCCTACCATTTGAAACTGGTAAGAGGTATTTAGATGGGATAAAAGGTGTTTGAGTTCGACTAGGGTGAGGTATCCAAAAAATATCGCCATGACCTTTGACCTTGCTCACTGAAATGTAACGCAGAAAGATACAACAAATCTACCATTCCTCAGCTGGCTAAAATTTTGGGGGAGGGGAGGGGGAGGGGGGAGGATAGAAGGTGGTTGTTCTTGGAATGTTTCAGATATCTTATAATCTGTTCAATTAATTACTGTAGCTTGGATAGTTTATATTATCTCATTAGTATTTTTTTGTTAAACGTTTAATATTATTCTTTACTCATTATAACACGTACCCAAGTTGTTTATGTATATGCTCTTATATTCATCGTTTACCCCATGTAAGGTGGCCCGGTCAGCAGCAGCTGTTAGTCATTGTAATTAGAAATACAATTGGAAAGAAATACAATTGTTACAAAAATTCATACCCAAATAAAAATGCGCCCTCTCCTTTACCCCCGTCATACTTCTAGAAGGCTAATGATGTATAAGGCTTTGAAATAGACCCAAAGCCCGGTCCGGGAGCTTACAGCCGCCCTAATATAACATTTGCGGTTTCCCTACATTTTACTAATTACAAGTTGACAGGAAAAACCTGACTAAAGGTGTTGACAGCAATGGTACCTTTGTGATAGGTGGGGTGTAGAAAGTCGCATACTACGCTGCCTACGAGGTGTACGCCAATGCCTAGCAAGCAATAGACTATGTAAGTCTCACGGCAAAGGTCAAATCTGAGCTTCCGGGCAGCGCATTTTTTTTTTTACACCACTGCGAGGGGAATTTGGCAGAAAACGCACCATTTCACTGCTGGTGAAGAGACTAAAGTTCCCCGTACGTATATACATGTGCTATACAATGCGCTGTACATGTGCATGTAGATTGTATACGTACGTACTGTACATATATTATAATAAGATAAATTTCATGATTGATTAGAAAGGAAAAAACAAGAACTGCATAAATATTAAAATATCAGCCAAAGGATCAGACCATGTTTTTTATGTTGAATGAATGGTGAAATATTTTTGTAAAAAAAACAAAACATCGATCGACGGAACAGTCCCCAAAAGTATGTATAAGCATGGAGGAAGAAATTCTTCCTCCATGGTATATCTTTTTATAAGCTCATAGGCCTAATAAGGCATTTCCTTCATACATGTATAAGTTAACTCTGTTTCCAAAACTTGTTTTTCTTCTTTCCCTTGAAACACGTTTCGATCGTTCTTTCGAAACGACGTTTCGATCGTTCTTTCGAAACGACGTTGCGGTCGTTCTTTCGATCAGAACGCTCGTTTCGATCGTTCTATAAGGTATCTAGCATGGAACGGTACGTAAGCGAACGTTATGACCTATAATATAACGTATCGCTGAACGAAAGGGCAGTTGACGTGCTGAACAATACCCGTGCCATGCACATAAAAACCCCTTTGTCGGCGTCCACTGTACTGTGGCATGTTGATAAGAGTCCCATTCAATGGCTATCGGATTATGCTGAGTGACAGGCGATCTACCCGTGCACATTTTCCGCGTGTGCTTTAGGGCGTTTCACACTGCGCCAAATCAATTATTATTACATAAATAAATAAATAAATTCTACAAATTTCGATAATGAAGCTAAAACATTTGCCTTATCGACGCAGGTACAGATTAAATTATTTGTGTCTAATCTACTTTATGTTTAATCTACGTTTTTTTTAAAAACTGCTCCAATACATATGTACATGGTACAGGTAATGTTCAGCACTAGGCCTTTTTGTTGGGCGATACGTCATGTTATAAGTCATAACGTTCGCATACGTACCGTACTACCGTTCCATACTACCTAGCGAACGTTATTACCTATAATATGACGTATCGCCGAACAAAAGGGCAGGTGACGTGCTGAACAATACCCGTGCCATGTCCATACACAAAAAACCTTTGTCGGCGTTCCACTGATAAGATTCCCATTCAATGGCTATCGGATTATTAAAGACGCTGAGTGACAGGCGATCTACGCGGGCACGAGGGGTTTCATGTGCATGCGCCAGGAGCGCATTGTTCAGCCCATCCCATACGTCCTTTTTTTGTTCCGTGATTAGGCCTATACGTCATATTATAGGTCATAACGTTCGCTTAGGTAATATGGGACGGTAGTACGGTACGTTATGACTTATAACATGACGTATCGCCCAACAAAAAGGCTATAGTGCTGAACATTACATGTACCATGTATTGGAGCAGTTTTAAAAACGTAGATTAAACATGAGCAAATTTTTTTTTAATCTGTACCTGCGTCGATAAGGCAAATGTTTTAGCTCCATTTTTAAAATTTATTTATGTATTTATTTATGTTATTTTTAAAACCAAATCCACGCTAGTAATAATAATTGATTCGGCTTGCGTCAGGAGAATGTATGTTCAGCGGTGTAGCTACGGGGGGTGGGGGCGTGCCCCCAAGAAAAGTCACCCCCTCCCCACTGGAATTTATTGTATTTATTTTTGTAAAAATTTTAATTTTTTCACCAAGAAAACAGTCTAAAGTGCTGTTTATTTGGTGTAAAATGCGATGGTGTAATATGTACAAAATTGCCCAAAAACAATCTGGTTAAAAGGGCTCCCCCCCCCCCCCCCCCCCCCCCTCCCCCCGCTCAGCGACGCTGGCGCTCGCATGCACTAGCGACATTTTTTTGTTTGGTATTACACGGCCGCACTCCCACAGACACGTCCAGCAGAACCCCAGAATCGCCCCCCTGTGGAGAGAACTCTAGCTACGCCGCTGTGTATGTTAGGTTTGTTTTAAATCCACGTGTTTAATATACGTTTTTAACACGGCCGCCTTCCGGAGCCCTCGGTATAAAGGGTGTGTTCACCACTGCACTGTTTTCGTCCGTCAGACGTATACGTCGTTGCATCCGGTCGTCGCGTATAGCCGGCCACACGTCAAACCGGATAAGTTGAATTTCTTCCAGACACTGCCGTTCTGTACGTTTTTAACAGCGGCTCACACTAGACGCGCGCGTACGTCCGACCGCATGGAAATTCACCCAGCATTGTTTCATCCTTCTTTCAGCCACTCAGTCTAAAACAAAGAATCCACCACAGGATTTTCTCAAACGAACCGCTTTAGAAAATCATGCTGTGATTAATATTTTTTTGATCGCGCTACAGACGCGACGGATGGAAATTCGACTATAGGATCAACCCTTCTGTCATCCGTCATTTTGACGTATGAACAAATTATTTTTACGTACGTCTGACGGAAGAAAACAGTGCAGTGTGAAACGCCCTAAAGCACACGCGGAAAATGTGCGCGGGTAGATCGCCTGTCACTCAGCATAATCCGATAGCCGTTGAATGGGACTCTTATCAACATGCCACAGTGGACGCCGACAAAAGGGTTTTTATGTGCATGGCACGGGTATTGTTCAGTACGTCAACTTCCCTTTTGTTCAGCGATACGTTATATTATAGGTCATAACGTTCGCTTACGTACCGTTCCATGCTAGATACCTAGTGAAACGACGTTTCGGTCGTTCTTTCGAAACGTTTCGATCGTTCTTTCAAAATGCGCCCCCTAATTCATGCATTTGTAATGTCAAGGCTCGATTATTGTAACTCGCTTTTATACGGACTTCCAACTTCCTCCACTGACCACCTTCAAAGGATCCAGAACATTGCAGCTCGCATTCTTACACGCACAAGAAAGTTCGAACACATCACCCCCATCCTACAATCATTACACTGGCTTCCACTTGAGCAGCGCATCATATTTAAGCTTCTGCTTCTTACTTACCAGTCTACCAACGGATTAGCTCCACAGTACTTGCAAGAACTCATATCACCTTACCGGCCTACACGTCAACTTCGCTCCGGAGATTCTCACTTCCTTACGGTTCCACCTTCCAGGATGAAGACGTATGGGGACAGAAGCTACTCTGTTGCGGCCCCTCGCCTTTGGAACAAGTTGCCAATAAACATCCGATTACAGCCAGATATTATTTCCTTTAAGTCACATCTCAAAACGTATCTTTTTAGTCATGTTTATCGTTAGATTTTCAGACCATGGCGCGGTGAATAGGTCAAACTAGATGCTTTGCGCCTTATAAGTTATTATTATTAATTGAAGCACCTAAAGTCACTTTTCAAACGTTCCCTCCAAACACTTTTTCAATCACTTCTTCTAAATACTCCGAAAATTCTGATGTTGAGAATTGTAAAATTCTTTTAAATTACCCAGTAAAAACATCAGTCACGTCAGTAGGTGCATATTTGATATGGAAAAACCCCGTTGAGGGTGGGAAAATATAGAAGACTTTCACAGGGAACACATTTTTCACCCTACGTGTATAGTATCATTAAACTATGTTTTGCATACAAGATCTCGAAGCCAAGATCGGCTACCCCTCATTTTTTTTTCTGTGGTGAAAAGTCACCGGTATCATCGTCGGTCGACAGACACGCGGTTTGCAATCATTGGCTTATTACGCATGCGCGACTTTTTCGTAGTCTTTGTACGTGCGCTGTAACGAAGGATTACCCCTCGCAGTGGTGTAAAAAAAATGCGCTTCCGGGCACAACACGACTGAGACACCTATTCTTATAACACGGGCGAAATTTTGTTTTTTTGTGTATAAATCTTTCTGTCCAATCTTAAAGATAGTATACGTGATTGGTAAACTGTTACAAATAGTTTTATTCCTCTGTGTGATTGAAGATATGCATGATTACAACCAACCTGAGCAAAAACCAGGTCCGTACTTCGTCTAACTTTTGAGAAAACAGTCAAAAAAGGGTTTGCAGTCATTTCGCCCCAAAACCACTTCGCCCTGAACCATTTCGCTCTGAACCTCGGCCTGTGCACGAAGTGGAATTTGGGCGATGTAGTGTTTGGACGATGTAGTGTTTGGACGACGAAATTTGGGGCGAAATGGCACTCGGGTGAAGTGGTTTGGGGCGAAATGGCACTTGGGCGAAGTAGTTTTAGGGCAAATTGAATTTTCGTCTCATGAGACGAAAACTAATTGTTTTACTAATTTCGCAAAGACTATATCACTTCAGACAAAACTATTTTAGGGGATGTTTAGTACGGTCATCATGTTTATATTGTGTAAGTTAGGCGTAAATATGTGAACATTTCTGATTTTCGACATTACCAATGATGTAGGCCTATACTGCCTTTAAGTCTACAACCGATCCGAATGTGAATCATGTAACTAACATGTTTTTTTGACACTATATACCGGTAATACATGCATAATTATCTCCCAAAACGATAAAAATTAATTAAAATTTCGTGACCTGAATAAATTTCCTTGCTGGCATATTCCTAATCCAATTTGGAATGGATGATCCAAGTGGATTCATGTGAAAATGAATGCTTCGAACTTGGGCACTCTAAAAAAAAGTCTGCAAGTTCTACTTTTGGTAGATGGCTTTCGACTATCGCCAGCGCTTAATGCGATCGATGAACTGTACACTGTACGTCGGCTGCCGTGCGTGTTGCTTATCTTTTGCTGCATGTAGTTTACGATCTTCAAAGATTGACATTGTCGGCTCAGAAAAGATCGTGAATGTTCACATTATTTTTGAATATATACCCCACTTCATCAATTTAAATGCAAGATTTTATTTAGAGATACGCGTTTTGGGCTGTGTGAGTTTACAAAAACCTGCGTAAACAAAATAATCCATAAATTTCGCTCGCGATGTGCTTTGAAGAGATAGGGTCTTGAGCCCGGAAATAACAGTGGTCTCGCGCGGTCTCGTGCGTTTTCGAGGTCAACTTACATAGTCTATAAACAGTATGGTTGCTGTATAATCCCTCCTATGGTTCAAGATTCAAGATTCAACCATCATAAATAATATTCTTACATTTACATTTTAAATGTCACAATTCACTTACTCCAAAGAAAAATAATATATTATTCTTTAAATCATATATAAAAACAATCTACGTTGTAGAGGAACTTATTAAAAGCAAAGCTTGTAGAGCCCCTTACATTCCCACATGATCCAGTACGTGAATGCATAGTTCCGAGATTGCCCAGTTAACCCCGCCCCTTAGATATTGTTGCTATGTGCTCACAAGCCATCGCAAAAAAATGGCGACACACAGACAAAGCAACGGGACTCGGCATGGAAAGCACAGATTCATTGTAGAGAACTCAAAGGTATTGATGTTTTAGGGTCGACAGAAGTTTACCGTAGCACACACTGAGCGAAGGACAAGTAATACAGGGAATCGTCCGACATTGAAACCAAAATTCACCCGGTCACTGGCGCATATACAACATACAAACTGTATGGGCAGAAAATCGCGTGATTGTTGTGATGATTGCATCACTTTGACCAATGTGGGCGCCGTCTGCTAGCTCTGTTGTGATTGGTCGGCGGGTTCGGTTTGATTGACGGGTTGGAACTATGCATTAGGAAGCTTTCCAGAAATACTGGGTCATGTGGAGTGTTCAAAAGAAGCATCAAGATTGCAAAATATTGGACCTTACAGACAACAAACAAAGACAAAAAGACAGACAAAGACAAGGACAATACAAATACAATAACATACTATAATAAATTGTGAAACACTCAACCAGCATGGAAATATCTGAATGCAA
Source organism: Henricia sp. BOLD:AAB3569 (assembly GCA_037783545.1). Lineage (NCBI taxonomy): Eukaryota > Metazoa > Echinodermata > Asteroidea > Spinulosida > Echinasteridae > Henricia > Henricia sp. BOLD:AAB3569. The sequence goes on along the minus strand of JBBELK010002100.1, from coordinate 17,006 downwards.
GTTTATAATTCCTTTTAAATATACCAATGCTTTTTGAATTTAAGATATTCCAACAAAGAATTCCACAGCTTGGGTCCTGCATATTTAATAGTTCATTGAACACAGTATTGAGCCTGTACTTCACACATGCCGCGTACTCACACTTAGCAACAAAACTTTAGTTTTTCCATATGAAAAATAAGAGTCCGCGTGAAAGAAAGTACGTCAGTACACTAGACGCATGTGAAACACGCAAAAAAGGTGCAATATACTCAAGTATAAGCTTGTCTTAAGAACCTCAGATGCATCTTAAAATATGTTTTAGAAACGAACTCCGGGGGCCGATTTCACAAAACGCTAAGATTCGTCTTATCTTAGAACCAATCCTTGGACCAATTTCACAAAAGTTAAGATGCTTTTAATTCGTCCTAATTGCCATATCAACACGACTCAACTCTTCCTAACTTAAGATCGATGTTTGGGTCGTCTTATCTGTCATGTCTGTACGAATGCATGAAGTTAATGCAGTCACCGATGGCGCTTATCTTCTGCTTGCCGGCAATCCACGTTCCTGCAATCCACACCAGTCCTACTAGGAACTACGTGCGTGATAAGCTGCACAGACGTCACGGGCGGTGGTTTATGTCTAAAGCACGACGGCGCTCCGACATCTGGTTATCAGCCTTCGAATGCATCAATAGTGACGGGACGGATCTGGCCAACAGAAATGGTGAGATTGACCCTCTAAAGTATGACGACATAAAGCACGTGCATACTAAAACCTAGTACCGAGGTAGACGTTCAAGCAAAGGCCCCCAGGCTGACACATAAGAGAACCTTCTAAGGACTGATAGAACCACATGACGCAACTCCTGAGAGGTGTTTGGCCATTGGAAGAACCTTTGCTGAAGTAAGAAAAGGAGTAGTTACCCTCAGAGTGTGTAACCTCTCACAGCAAGATGTTACCATTAGATCTAACACACGCCTAGCAACATTATCAGCCGTCAGGGAAATCTGCACTGTTGATGCGAGTCGAAAGAGGCCATCCGAAAGTGACTGTCCTACAGCAACTTGTAACCAGTCAACCGTGAAGTCACAAGGGCCCCCGTCCATCGACGTCAATTACGAGAACCTGACCAATGCAGAGGCATAAGAGGAAGCCAAGTTGCTGAGGGAAAATCAGGATGTCTTCTCCAGGGATGCCCAGAACATTTGTTACACCCAAACAGTGGAACATGAAATTCCCCTCATCGACACGACGCCGTTATTCAAGAACAAAGTGGAAAGCATCAGACGAAGCCTGAACATGGCTGGCTTTGTACACCATACATTAATCTTGCATCGTTAGACTGCTCATTCTCCAATTTTGAGCCTGTTTCTCCTGAACAAATTCGTAAATTAGTTTGTGCTGTTCCAAATAAATCATGTGCTCTTGATCCGTTGCCTACATGGCTTCTAAATGAGAATATTAACATTTTATTGCCATTTTTGGTGTCCATCATTAACACTTCTTTGTCGGCCAGTGTTTTCCCATCTGCCTTGAAGGAAGCCATCATATCACCACTCATTAAGAAGCCAATTCTTGACCAGAATGTTCTGGGCAGCTATAGGCCAGTGTCTAATGTACCCTTCTTATCTAAGATCATTGAGAAGGTGGCATTGCAACAGATATCGACTTATTTGGCAGATAACAATCTATACACTGAACTCCAATCGGCTTATCGGAGTGGTCATAGTACCGAGACTGCTTTGCTGAAGGTTAAGAGTGACATTATGAAGGCCCTTGATCAGAAGCAAGCAATCATGTAATTGGTGTTCCTTGACCTATCGGCAGCCTTTGATTTGGTTGACCACTCAGTATTGCTCCATCGTTTGTCAAGAGACTTCGGATTCTCAGATGCCCCTGTGACATGGCTAAGGTCGTATTTACGTGGCAGAACATGCAGGGTCAAGATCGACAATGAGTTGTCGGAACCTGAACCTCTCAACTGCGGAGTCCCTCAGGGCTCGGTGATTGACCCGCAACTGTTCACCATGTATACCCGCCCCATCTCTAATGTCATCAAGCAGCATCATGGCGTGTCGTATCACTTATACGCAGATGATGTACAGCTGTACATTGCTGTTAATCCAAAGAACGCTGATGCTGTTGAGGCTGGTCTGTCATCTTTGTCAGCATGCATTGCCGACTTACAAAAGTGAATGTTGCACAACATGCTGAAGCTTTACTCTGACAAGACACAGTTCTTGGTTGTCACCACTCCATATGCAAGCCAATCACATCTTTTGTCGAATGTGTCACTTCAAATTGGGAGTGCCGTTATTACACCATCCAACACCGTTCGAAATCTTGGAGTGGAATTTGATTTCACAAGGAAGATGGACCATCATGTGTTATCTACGTGTCGTTCTCTCAACTTTCATCTTTGCAACTTGGGCTAAGGTAATACATCGACAAACCCACATGCGAGCAGGCAGTCCGCGCTGTTATCACCTCAAGGCTTGACTATGCTAATGCCTTGCTTCAAGGTATTTCATCATCAAATGTTCAAACGCTACAATGTATTCAGAACCGTGCGGCTAAGCTGATTTATAGAAACAGGAAATACGATCATGTTACACCCCTCCTTCATCAACTTCACTGGCTTCCGGTTAATCATCAAATTGTTTTCAAAATTCTCACTTTGGTTTATAGATGTTTCCATAACAAGGCTCCATCATATCTCACTGACCTCATCGATGTGTACCAGCCTGAATGGCCTGGTCTTAGGTCTTCCTTGGACAATTTATTGCTTCTTGTACCAAGGGTGCGCTCTTCGGTGGGCGAACGGGGGTTCTATGCATACGCCCCACGCCTTTGGAACATGCTGCCTAAGGATATTCGCACATCATCATCATTAGAAAGTTTTAAGAAATATGTAAAGACATTTTTGTTTAGGTCATAGTTGTCATTGTTAAGCGCTGTGATACCTCGTGTAAGAGCGCTCTATAAATGCTGATTATTATTATTATTATTAAGGATCCCAGCAGGCCAATTCCAAAAGGTTCGACAACATATCAACGAACTGAAAGAGGCGGTAGTTGTTAAGTCTAGTCAAAGTCCCTACGCGTCGCCAATCGTAATCGTACGAAAGAAAGATGGCAAAATCAGGCTCTCTGTCGATTACCGCCAGCTGAACGCCAAGACGGTGCGTGATGCGTTCCCACTGCCTCGCGTTGAAGACGCCTTAGATGCTCTGAGCAAGGCCAAGTATTTCACAACCCTCGATCTGACGTCCGGGTACCTCCAAGTCAAAGTGGCCTTAAAGGATCGAACCAAGACAGCCTTCACGTCTCCCATGGGTCTGTTTGAGTTCACCAGAATGCCCTTTGGACTGATTAATGTTCCCGCAACCTTTCAAAGGTTTATGACAACTGCCCTTTTTGACTCCCTTCTCTTGTACCTTGACGACATAATGGTAATCAGCATATACCGTAGATGAACACCGGGAGATCGAGGCTTGCCAAAGTTTTTGCGGTCTGAAGCTTAAACCGAAATGCCACTTTTTTAAGTCACAGGTCCACTATCTCGGCCACGTTGTGTCGGCAGAGGGTATTGCGACCGACCCCGAAAAGACGTCTGCTGTCGTGAATTGGCCCAAACCGTTGACCAGGAAAGACGTCCGTAGTTACTTAGGATTCACTGGCTTCTATCGTCGTTTCATTCACAATTATGCCCGAATTGCGACACCGATTTTCGCCCTGATAGGAAGTAAACGTGGAGCGAAGAAGAGTGCATAATGTCAGGAGGCTTTTGAGTCGCTGAAGCAGAAAATGACTTCAACACCGGTCCTCGTTTACGCCGTCTATTCGCTCCCGTTCACTGTTAATGTTCAGACGGATGCCTCTGCTGATGGGCTCGGGGCAGTTCTGGTGCAGATGCAAGATAGAAGAGAACGGCCCATATAGCATATGCCAGCCGCACCCTCACACCGTCGGACACCAAGTATCCTGCTCACGAGATAGAGTTTCGTGCTCTCCATTGGGCGATAACGGTGAAGTTCCGGGATTACCTCGACGGTCAATATGTCACTGCGGTCACCGACAACAACCCGCTAACTTACGTCCTCAAGAAAGCGAAACTCGATGCTCATGGTCAGCGATGGGTCAGCGACTTGTCTCAGTTCAAGTTGGACATCATTTACCGGCCTGGTCACTCAAACGGCAATGCAGATGCGCTCTCAAGAATTGCCAGGGATGAAGTGTCTCTAATCTTTGGCGCAAACGGAGGGAGGCAGACAGATCTGATGATAAGCCGACCAGCGAGACACAGCATAGAGGAGAGCAAGTACAAGTACAGGCACAGGTACACGCACAAGAGGCAACATTGTCAAGAGAAAGTCCCAGTACTTCAGGTGATGAGTCCGCTTCAACTCTCCATGACGCTTCAACTCCCCATCCCAGGTACGAGTTTCGGTCAGGGAGTCGACCTACTCACGGCACAGCAGAGAGACGAAGCCATTTTCAGAGTCATATACCTGAAGGGCATGCAGGAAGGAAGGCCGAACAAGCGACAAAAGGAACAATAAACCAGGGTTGTCCGTCGTCTGTTGAGGAGTTGGGACCGACTAGCGGTGAGACGTAATCTCCTTGTTCATTGTAAAGATGCTGATGCAGCCGGTCAGCGCTATCTCCCAGTCGTACCAAGATAATCTCCATGACTTGATGGGGCATCACGGTCTCGACAAGACACTACATCAAGCTAAAGAGAAGATACTTCTGGCCAGGCCTCTATTCTGAAACCCGCGCCTACACCAAGAGTGCAGACGGTGCACACGCAGGAAAACTCCAGACACACGAAAACAGGCAACGCTAGAAAGTATTCGCGCTATGCGTCCACTCGAGCTAGTCTGCATCGACTTCCTGGGCCTCGAAAGATCAAAGGATGGCTACGAACATATCCTGGTCATAACCAATCACTACTCCAGATATGCCCAGGCATACCCCACCAAAGACGAGAAAGCGACAACTGTGGCCAAGGTCCTTTGGGAGAAATTTGTGGTTAATTATGCGATCCCAGAGAGGCTACACACTGACCAGGGCTAATGCTTCGTTCAGTTGTAAATAAGGAGCTGTGTAAGCTGCTCGGAGTAAAGAAGACCCGATCGAACTACACCATACCACCCCCAGGGGAACGGGATGACGGAACGATGGACACTCAAGCCGGGTCAGAAGGTTAACTGGACTATGCATGTGGGTGTCCTGACCCATTTATACAACTGTACGCAAAATGAATCCACCGAGTATTCCCCATTTTAGCTGATGTTTATGCGAAAACCCAAATTTCCCATATATATCCTCATCTCATCACCACCGGGCGACGAAGCAGAGCCAAGACCGGACCATGATTACTCTCACTACGTCCACAGCCCCAAACAGCACATGCGTGACGTCTACCGGGAAGTACAGACGGCGGCGGGAGGGCCAGGTTCAAACAGAAGGCCACGTACGATTGGCGGGCAAACGACTGCATCCTCCAGCTTGGTGACAAAGTCCAATTGTAGCCAACAGTAAGTCTCAGCGCGGGAAAGCCATGCTGAAGGACAGGCGGGAGGCAGATCCATACGTCATTGTGAGGAAACAGCAGGGCATCCCGGTCTATGTAGTTCGGCAGGTAAGGTTTCCTAACACCAGAACCCTTCATCGTAACATGCTCGTGCTCTGCCCTTTCGACATAGCATCTACACCCGTCCGGAAACCTTAAACTCCGGGCAGTCTCAAGATGGGCCTCAGCAGATTCCGGACGAATCGCCCTGCACGGATGAGACTACAGATGCTGGTCTTCCCCAAGACAACTCAAGAGCTGAATCGCCGGGCCAGAGTGAGTCGGAAACAAACAGTCACAATGACGACGACAGCACAGACAGTGACCAAGACCACAGAAGCAGAGGACACACACCCCTACCCAGATTCCGTGGAAAACGGCAGTCTGCAGCACTACCACTGGAAGAGTCTGGCTCCAGTACAAACACCGAGGCTGACGACTCGTCATCAGGGGAAGTGCTCTCAAGACGGCGCCCACGACGAATGAGAAGACCACCTCAACGCTTTGGGGAGTGGAAATAAGTGCCTTATATTGTGTATTATTTAAGTTTAGTTTCTCTTGTTGAGGACAACAAAAGCGGTGGCGAGTGTGAGATGGAAATTTAAATGGGGTTCGTCTTTTATTTAATATTCTTTACAAGGCACCTTTTCTTTTACATAGCTTTCTTAGTTTTAGCCAGTAAAACTGCATCCACATCCACATGTACCCTGCATCCACATATAGTTTTAGCACTGTCTATTAGCCCACCATAGTTAACTTGTCAGACTGGTGTATGTTGCTGAAGAGTGAACATCACCACTCACAGCTCACTTCGGCCTTTCTACATTCACAATCTACACTTTCCACCAGTCGCAGCTGGGTCTGGTGCAAGAGAAATTCAGCCAATCGCAGTAGAGAGAAGTTAGCCCAGAGCAAAACAGATTTTTTTTTGTCAGATTGCCCGTTAAAGCAATCCACTTTTGGCATTGTATTAGGCTGTTGTTTTCCCGTTTGTGTATTTTTTTAGAACTTACATTTTTCTTGATTTCATCCTTTTTTTGTGCACAGGCCTCAGTCAATACGTAGCTAAATTTCAAGGCAATAAAGTGATCAGCCACTCTTTTCTTTTTGAATACACATTAATCAGTTTGCAATTTCGTGTTTTGGTCCTAACCTAAATAAATAAATCGCGATAGAGTCCTAAAGATACCAGGTAAATTTATTTTTTTAGTTCTCTTAATAGCCGTACCACTTTTGCGGGCTACAAAAGCACAGGCTGAAAGTTACTTGTGATGCGCGCGTGCAAGATGCTCCCGATACATTTATGTAAATTAGGTAAATAGGCCTACACATTTAATTTTTTTCCGTCAAGCATACTGCTCTGCACATAAATGTGAGTGTGCCATTTGTAATTGTACGGCCGAACGATAGGCCTACATGTACATCTCGGTAGATCTCGGTTTTTTCACGTTATTTACCTTTCATAACTGGCGACAAAATGCGTCAATACGCCAAGCAGACGACACTACAAAATCGGCCATTTTGATTTGTAATGTGTGTGCCGTTTTCCCGACGGCTGTTGTATTCGATACTGTTAACAAACATGGTACAGCCGTTGATAAATGTATTATAAGTAGTTGCTACTCGTCTTGTAAAAGACGTGTTTTGTGAAATCGATTATAGCACGCGTCTTAGCCAAGATCGATCTTAGAGCTCGAACTCTTCTGAAATCCTAGGATCGATCCTAAGATAAGAGGAGTTTTGTGAAATTGACCCCAGGGACTTTGGCTATTTTTATGACCTAACTCCGTTTTTACGCTGCTTTTTTTTTTCTTTTTCCAAGGTACCGTACTGTACGTACGACCTCACGCCTATGTGTGCCAGCCCGCCTGGGCCAAACTTGGGCAATCCTGTGCGTGTTGTGCGCGCGGATCCGGATCTACCAAGGCGTGCTCCCGTACGGTACCACCCACACAGCCGGTAGCTGCTAAACCAAGTCTCTGCGTGCAGACGCCATGTTCTACAACGTCAGAGCAAGAACGATGGACAGTTAATGCATGTATAAGCCGAGTCAATGCTTTTGACCGAGTAATTCGACTAATAAATCTTCTAAAACATAAATTTTTCTCTTTAAAGATAGAACACATGATTGGTAAACTGTTAAAAGGGGCGTTATTTCCACTTGTGATTAGAAGCTCATAATGATAAAACTGCCCTGTAGAAATTTCAGCCTAATTAGGAGCAGTAATACTTCTGAAAACTTAAAAAAATCTATGCATGGTTTTTGTGTTGAGTTGAATGGTAAAAAAGTCTTTTGCAGAAAACATTTTTTAGAAAACAACCTCCAGTTGTAACTTTCTCGCACAAAATACCATTTTGGACTGAAATAAAATAATGGGGTGTTTGGTATCATTGTTATTAACACCTTTAGTAAGGTTTTACTTGTCAACTTGTGACAAAAATTGGGTCACTGCAAATGTGTTCTACCTTTAATTATATATGTCCTTAATTATTGTGGCTTACAAGGGACACCGTATACCGAAGATATCTTGCAAATATGTCCGATGTCGCAATTTTTTTCGCAAATATCTTTGCAGATATTTGCGGTGTCGCACATTTTGTCACATACATGACACATGTACTTTGTTGCATACTTAGCATACCCCAGGAAAAGATCGGAAACTGGCTTTGAAGCCCTCTAGACTCCAACAAAAACTACGCTTAATTAGGCATGTCAGTATGCAAGAAAAATGTATGACATCTGAAATACTTGAAATGTGCGACATCGCAATTATTTGCGACAAAATTTGCGACATCGAAAATATCTGCAAAGATAATTTCGACAAAATTCGTTTGTGGATTCGAGGAACATCAGCGATTGTAAGTGTGGCGGATTAAAATGAGAGGGCGCTATGTTATTTGGGCATGATTTTCTTTTAACAATTGTTTTTCTTTCCAAAAACTTGATTTACATGTTGACAAAATTATATATAAAACTAGAGGTCTTGTGTTTATCCGCATTAAAAATAATATAATTTAGCGTCAAAGGTCATCGTCTTAATTTTTGCTCAACTTCACCATACCCAACCGTAATGATATTGACCCCATCCTGGTATCTCGCACCACTGTCGAATTGTAGGGCACCATTTGTTTGACCAATCGGAAACGAGGTCAAAGGTCATCGTCCTAATTTTCGTACAGCTTGACCATACGCAACCATAATGCCATTGACGCCATCCTGGTATCTCTTAGAACTTTCCAATTACAGGTCAACAAAGATTTGACCAATAGGAAACGAGGTCAAAGGTCTTTTTTTTCAAATTACATGTATTAAAAATAGGTAACCGATAAGTCGTCATGTCACAGAAACGTCAGGATCCCGACTCTAAGATCTAAGAATTTACAAAAAACAAAAACAAAATTGTCTCCTCCAAAAAGGAAAAAGTGGAAAGTGGTAGGGGGGGGGGGGGGGGGGGGGGGGTGGGGGGGGGGGGGGGGGGGGGTGCGGCGGTCTGATACGAGAACATTTTAATTTTGAGATGAATGGAAGATAAAATAATTTCTCTCTAATTTCCCCGCATCACCTGATTCCGTCACAGGATGTTTCGCAATACGCCGCACGAGTAGTCATGCATCGCCAGAAGCATAGGCTGGCATCAATGGATAGATTTTCACGGTGCGGTAATGTTTCATTGTTAGTCTCACCCCAAGGTCAATGCCAAGCGTATATCAATTCAATGTCTGGCGCGTGTACATGTATTGTCAATAATCTAAACCCACTCAACTTAGGTCGTGCTGTAGATGTTTGAGTGTTGAATAGGATGCCTCAAGTCAGTTTCTTCTTGTGTTTTGGGGGGTGGAGGTAGATCGAGGTTAGTTCCAGTTTTATCTTCATCGTCTTCAAAATAACCATCTTCAAATTCGGGTGCAAAAACCACAAGAGGGCGGGCTCGCTATGCGTTGATTGACTGTGAGCTGTAGCTGCGAGAGCTGTAGCCTAGCTGCGAGCCCTGTGAGCTCAACAGCACGCCCTCTTGTGGTTATTGCATTGTTTGGGCATGACCTGATGCGCCTCAACGATAACCATTTCGAAGCAGTCAAGATTACGGGGAAATCTAAAGAAAAATAACGTTGGACGAGTATTTTGCTGTTTAGTGGATTCATCAGGAAGAACCGACCACTGCACAGAATTCTTGAGAGTCGAAGGACCTCGATGGTAGGCCCTATGTTTTTCAATGTTTGATTTTGACTATAAGGTTAGATTTCTGACTAGGAAGCTAATAAATAGCTAATCCGCTAAAAGTGACTCATTCCGTTTAAATGTGAACGTCAAAACGTCACTTTTAGCCTTCTAAAAGTACCCTGCCCATGGGTCTACGGGATTCATGCTAATCACCAACATCGGGTGTAGCCGATCTGTATCTGTATCAGCTACTGCACAACCGTCATCAGCTGGGCTATCTCGTGCAGATCACGCTGTCATGGCTACTGGCTGCAACTACATCCTGATATGCGCGAGCTTGATAAGGCGGTTGATTTTCTACATTATCTAGCCGAGTCCTAAAGGAGTCTAAAGTAGGAGCGCTTCTGACACAATCGGGAAGATTATTTCACTCTGGAATAGTCCATGGATACAGAGACTTAAGATAGGAATTTTTATTTGTTGGAATTCTATTATAAATGAAATGACCCGAAGATTGCCTGGTTTGTATCCGCCTTGTTGAGGACAATGTTTGAAGGAGATGAGCTATATTGTTAGGAATGAGTTGGTTTGTTTCTTTATAAATGGTACATAATCGAGCTTTGGTTCGCCTTGATTCCAGAGACTCCCATTTAAGTTGTTTCAACATCTCAGTTCTGGCGTAGTCATGCAAAACAAATCGGGCTGCTCGTCGCTGAATCTTGTTGATATTTTCAATATTGCTCTTTTGATGTGGGTCCCATATCGTTTGGCAGTATTCCAGCAATGGGCGCACCAAGGTTTTATAGGCTACCTCCTTAGTTGATTTATCACAGCTAGACAGGTTCCGTTTAAGCAAACCTAAGGTTCTATTGGCTTTTATGGTGATTTGATTAATATGTCTATTCCAGCACACTAAGAAATTAGGGTGCAATTGGGGTGCTTATCTTGATACAATAGCAGCACCCCTATAGGAGGAAACGTGCACCCCTATGAGAGCAAATTTGCACCATTTGAACATATGTGCACCCCCAAAGTGCAGACTTGCTCCTTTCAAGGTGCAAATCATGTTCACATGGTGCACATTTGCTCCTATAGGGGTGCTGCTATTGTATCAAAGATAAGCACACGTGAGGGTGCAGATTTGAACCATTATTTCTGAGTGTAGCTAGGTGAGGTCAGATGACAATTGTACTCCTAAATAGGGATAATGGTTTACTTCCTCAAGAAGACTATCACCCATCCTATAGCGACTAATAATAGGCTTAGTTTTATAAGTGGTTCTCATAGAATAGCACTTGGAATGATTGAACCCCATCTGCCACTTCGCTTCGATCGACAGTGAGGACCGGTATGTTTATTGTCACTAAGCGTCTCAAAAGTCTCCCTTTGGCTAAAGGGACCGAGTGACTGAACATCCCTCTGAAAATAGTGCATATATAGACCTAGCCCCGCGAGCAGTGCTTCGGGTGGGGAAACCCTCAGCCCTGTCTTCTAATATACACCAAATCTGTGGCAAACTCACGCAAATGAAATTTGGCCCATGGCTCTGATATTTGCTCAATAGGTGCACTCACCCCAGTTTATAAATATTCCGAAGAGTACGCATCGATCCGATGTCTAGTTTCGGTGAAATCATGGGGACAGTTTGAGACCTTCTTTGCGATGAAATTCCCACTCTTTGACCAAAAATCAAATATGCGCATGCGCGAGGGCGGAGAGGTCAACATAATAGCGCTATAGCTGCACACGGCTGTTTCATGAGAGAGCACATCGACTCTCTCGCGCGGTACGTTCTACATGTACATATCTATTAAATCGTCCGTACTATTTTCAGGTAGATATCGAAGTTGTTCGACATCATATTGCAAAGATAACTTTGATTTGCGACGTCTCTTGTACGCCACCATAGAGTCGATGTGCTCTCTCATGAAACAGCCGCTGTGCAGCTAGTACGTGTCGACGCCGTCGCGAGATGGCTCTATTATGTTGACCTCTCCGCCCTCGCGCATGCGCATATTTGATTTTTGGTCAAAGAGTGGGAATTTAATCGCAAGGAAGGTCTCAAACTGTCCCCACGATTTCACCGAAACTAGACATGGGATCGATGCGTACTCTTCGGAATATTTATAAACTGGGGTGAGTGCACCTATTGAGTAAATATCAGAGCCATGGGCCAAATTTCATTTGCGTGAGTTTGCCACAGATTTGGTGTATATTAGAAGACAGGGCTGAGGGTTGTTTCCCCACCCGAAGCACTGCTCGCGGGGCTAATATAGACCCAACTTACAAAGTCCTACAATAGGCCGTGTAAGTTGACCTCGAGAACGTGCGGGACTCCGCGAGTCTCGTCGAGACCTCGTACAGCATTTTAACCACGGGCAGCGACCGTTTTTTCGGTACCATTTTGACACCATGCACGTCAAAATTAACAGTTTCACCCCTACTGATTTCGCGGTCCACTGTAAACAATCTTAAAATCCCATTTATTACTTGTGTGAAAAGTTAATTGAGCAAAATGTTCATAAAATGTTAAATCTGACCTTTTATTTCCGTCTCTTAGATGAACTGGTAACCCTACACGTAATATAAAAACCACCCAGCCGCGAGAGCGCGTCACTGCATGCTAGTCCGCAATTTGCGCAAAAATGTTGGCGCAGTGTAGTTGGCGCAGCGCACGGTGCATTATGGCCGTTCTTGATTCGGCTTCAAACAGTCTTTGCCATTCCAGTCCTCCTGACCATGTTTATTTTGTTTAGGTTTTTGGTCGTGGTTTTATCTACTCTCAACAGAAGTAAACGTTCAAATTGCAAACCGGAAACAACAGGTCATAATTTGTATTTGTTTACTCGGACAACATTTTCGTCATTTTATTTATTGAATCGATAGATTGTAAGGTGCCCTTTCTATTTATTGGTGTTTTGGCGCTTACAAACGCGGTACGGTAAAGTGATAATTCAAAGAAGATCGCCACAAATTTTAAAACCCCATTGCTATTTTCTGACTGGTCCATGGAAGTGTCCCGAAACGAGACTTACACGGTCTATTCCGACTATGTTGTTTATTACGAGGTCATTGTTTTAAAAAAATGCCCTGAAAATAAATTGTGTGTGAAGGTTTATTAACATACCGATTCTTTTTAAGGCCCCTGAAATGCTAAATAACCTTTTTTTGCCGCAGCACACGAAAGATTACTTAAAAGACAATACTATACACTGTCCATTGTGATTCCCCATGAAAATTTCTTTACAGAAGCTTACAGAAAAAAAGCGCTGTTTGGGACATGTAACTTTAGGAACATACAGCAGAAAAGTGAAGAAAAAACGTACAGACTAAACTGGTATTGTTGAAAAGTGCTGCAATTTCCAGCCCTACTTTTTTCTTGGCTTACAACAGGCAACATAAAACAAACCCAAACAATCAAGCAAGTTGGAGAAAATACTGATATTTGTTTGGCATAGTTGAATAAGATTTTCCCATGTTTGCCTAATGTGACGTCACAAACTTGATAATGAATAGGCCTATGTAAATTCGTATTAGCATAAACATCAACATCTTGAATTTAACCCTAAAACAACTTCTAAGTAGGGTTTTTATGACTATAACATCGATTTCATTGATAAAAATACAATTTCAGAGGCCTTTAATAATATTTAAATGTCACTTTGGACAGACATGAAGTCGCAAAAAGGTAGTGGGCGGAGTTGCAGACGAGACGTGCTATCACGTGACCGTTAGTTCGGTATGGGGCAGAGGCCATTTTCGTACGTGACGTCCGCGGGAGCTCGCCCTTCGGAAATCGACATACACAAATCGCACGGATTTCCGTAGGTTACGCCGTTACTTGCACAGACGGGCTGCAGGACTGTGGGGCATCCGAAAGTACCCTGATGTTGCCCGCAATATGAAGGGAGCTGAAAGAAAAGCCAAGTAAAATTCGTTTATATGACGGCAGTTTACTGTGTCGTCATCCTGCGATAAATTAGTTCAGGATCTCAACAAGTCAGATGGCACTTCCAGAACTCCGTATACTGTTGTGTCACATTAAAGGAAATATTCAGAATAATGGATTTCGTTTTAACCTAACAATCATAGAAAATACCTCCCCAAAATACTATCAATGAAAAGAAAAGGGGACATTTGCAATCTGCAATTCGGACGTGGATGCAAAAAGGTCGGTTCAATCACTGCACTGCTTTATGGAACCGGGTAAATTAGTTTACAAAACATCGATGTTTTTGACGATATCCTTGAAAATATACGGATTGAGAACGCGAATTTTCAGAATGGTAATAAGAAAATAATGATAAATTAAATGGTATCAAAATCTCAACACCTCTCTCTCACGTATGACCCCTAAAGGAATCAAGTTGCTGAATGATTTGCCGACGTAAATCGTTGCCCTGTAGCCGCCTAGGAGGTTCTTCAGATCAGCCACGAAGTACGAGAGAACAGGAAGAAATTCCCAGTTTTAGAGGTGGGAGAAAAACCCCACACACGAACGTGGGGGTGGGGGGGGGGGGGGGGGGGGGGAGGGGGGGGGGGGGAACTCACGGAATCAAGCAGGGATTGAAAACCCAATCCACATAGGCCTACTGACCCACACGTGATTCGAACCAGGGCCACATTGGTGGAAAGCGAGGAAAGAACCGCTAGGGTTGATCGAAAATGTGATCTGAATACGCTCCTTTAAGGCCGGTAGCCAATTTAACGGCCTTGGTTAGCACCAAAAATGGCTTAGCGCAGAATTCCGTTGCTTTATATTGCAGAAATGGGTTGCCAGTCAAAATCGTATGCGTATTTGCTAATAGTTTGCTAATGTTTCTAAAGAACACAATTTAGCATACAATTTTAGCTAAAAACCCATATCACAAAGCAAATAATTTCTGGACGTGCCAAGTTAAATCCCAAAATATATACATCTTTGTTTCTAATATAGGAAAAATATACCTCTATTAATAGAAATATCGCCAATCTGGGATTAAATGTTAACTTCGCACTTCCAGAAAAAAAGAGATGTTTCCATTTTGTTTTTATTTTGCACACCATACTTGACACTCTATTCTTGACACGCTATGTGAGTCTGGCAAACAAGAAAATTACACAGTACTGTGCACTTTTTGTCCAACTTGCTGAAACTTTTGTAATCCTTTTTTTATTATTATTAATTTTTTTACATCAGTTTCCTGTTGTAAGCCATAAAAATGGGTTGGAACTGTAGCAGTTTTTCGCATGTCCTGTTTGTTTTTCCCCTCTCTCTTGTGTGTTTTTGAAGTGACGTGCCTGGCCATGTAAACAAAGCCCCTTTTCGGAATTTTGGAATTGAAAATTGATGACCAGACGTCTATGGTATACACCAATGATATTATAACGCCGTAGGCGCAATATAGACTACTCATGCAATGAAGTTAAGTACCATAGGCGTCATTTCAGTAGGCAAACTAGACGTGTCTCGTGCCTGTTTGACATGCCTCTTGTGGTGTAATCTATGTTGTGGCGAAAAGTTACAGCAGCATGACAGGCATGTCGGACAGACACGAGACGCGTCTAGTTTGGCTACTCAAACGGTGCCTTTTCGTACTTAGTTATGTACATAGTATTGGGAATTATCAGGGGCCAATTAGCACAAAAAATAGTTTAGCACATAATTTCTTCGCTTTGTGAAATAGGTTACGAGCCAAAATTGTATGTCAAGCTGTGTTAAAAAACAGTAGCAAAATATTATTAAATACACGTCACGGCTGGCAACCCAGTATTTCCCCAGGTCATGGCTTGAAAATAAATAAATACATTAAATAAAAATAAAAAATACATTAAAAACTAGACGAGTGCGTCTTAAACAAGTTACAGACGCGAGGTTTTCGGGGATGGTTGGATTCAGAGGTTGAATGATAATAGTTAAATAGTCATAGAATAAGACATTTAATCAGCATTGCGTTAGTGAACGTCAATTATACAAGCCTCACTGTTGCATTCGTAAGTTATCGGTACTCATTTCGTAAGTGGCTAAGTTTTTTTTTTTACTTTAGAAAATTAAACTATCCTGTGAGAAATGCGTGAATAACTAAAATTATAGTGGAATTAATGAATTGTCACGAACCTCGGGTGCCAACGAACGAAATTTGTCACGAAATACTGATTTGTTGGGGTCATTTACATGATAACAATCTTTTTGGCATTTTTAAATTATTATAATTACGTAGACAGTGATGTCATAGTGACGCTCTACATGTTTGTGGAAGTTTATCATGGGGGTTATGCCTGTACCTAGTTTCATGAAGATCGAGCGTGGTTTCATGGGAGATATTGCTGTATTATAAGTACAAACAACACCCACAAATGTGATTTTTGACTTGGGTGAACTTTGACCTTCAATAGACCAAGAGAGGAAGGCTAATATGAAAATGCGTACCAAAAGAAAATTGTAGCCCATGATCTGACCTATATGTCTGCCAAATATGAAAACCCTCGCGTGGTTTTGGAAATGGAGACATTTTAAGAAATGCATATTTTGGTAATTTTCGCCCTTTGTTAAAAAGCCAAACAAATCAGAACAAAAACAATGGCTTTTTCGTCCTAGCGAAAAAGCCTAAAACGGGACAAAATCAGAACGAAAACAAAGCCTTTTTCGTCCTAGCGAAAAAGCAAAACAAAAAAACAACTAACAGAAACAATAGGTGTCCGGGTCGAGACCCGAACACCTAATCAAATCTGTTACCTACCTCTATCGGTACATCTCGTTTGCTGTTCTCACCACAGACACCGGCAAGCATAAAAGCTGCAAAACACAAAAACACAAAATGAATCGAGGTGCCAATCATTTTTAGAAACAGTTAATTTTCATTGATTTCTTTAGTGACTGTTATAATTCCATGAATATCAGTAATTATCACTGTTAAAGGAGCGTGTCCAAATCAACATTTTTAGCCCACATTTTCCCCATGGGTGTTGAGATTTTGATACCACATCATAACCATTGTAAAATTTCGCCTATATTTTCAAGGATATCGTCAAAAACCACCCATGTTTTGTCCTAATTTATCTATTCCATAAACCAGTACAGTAATTACACCAACCTATGTTCCACATCCAAATTGGAGATTGATAATTTTCTGTTTTCTTCCCATGGATAGTATTTTGGGGAGGTATTTTTAATGATTGTTAAGTTAGAACCCAAATTATTTTCTGGAAAAATCTGAACACGCTCCTTTAATAGTCCTACATCTCAACATTTTTACCAACAAAACAAAACGGCAAGGCAATGGAATGCATGATGATTTTAAT